>NIZD01121196.1:0-13086 GCA_003182575.1 Pseudois nayaur | reverse complement strand
AGATGGCTGCATGGCATCACCGACTCGATGAACATGAATCTGAGTGAACTCCAGGAGTTGGTGATGGACAGGGAGGCCTGGAATGCTGCAATTCATGGGGTCGCAAAGAGTCAGACACGACTGAGCGACTGAACTTGGATATAATAATTTTCGTGGACCAACAACGAGGTCCTACTGTATAGCACAGGGAACTATATTCAATATCCTGTGATAAATCATAATGGAAAAGAATATGAAAAAGTACGTTTTGTGTAACTGAGTTACTTTGCTTTATAGCAGCAAAACACAACACAGTAAATCAACTATACTGCAGTAAGATTTTAAAAAAAAAAGAATTTTACTAGCATCACCAATGATGATTCTAACTTTTGTCAAGGAGTTTTGAATTGTGAGTCTCACATGTTCCCCTTTGTATATTAAGATAGCAACAAAGTTGGGTGCAATTTAAAAGATGCAAAGAAAATGTTTCACATATATTAGATGGATGGATAGGTGTTCAAATAGCCTGATGGTCACACTAGTTCCTGGACTGTAACTTCGTGAGATTTTCCCTTTTCACTAGATTTTTAAAAGCATTTCTTTGCATGCGGTAGGTTCATACCTAGCCTTGAGGTTAAGGAAGAACTTAACATTTCAATGGTCCAACCTATCTCATTACTCATTGCTGACCTCAAATCTTCTTCATCTCCCAATGGGCAGTGGGTGGTCAGATTTTCTTGTGATAATGATTAAGCAGAAAATCAGTTTTCTCATTTTTATCCTTTTCTTTTTCATTTGCCAACTTATTATATTTCAAGTTGATTAAGCAATTTTCACACTAATGTCAACATTGATTAATCAGAGAACTGTTGGGATAAATGGAAAAACTCCAGCACAGGATTGTTGTGACACTGGCTAGAATTCCAAGATTTTAGTAAGGAGAAAAATGCACCACGCCATTTTTAATATCCAATAAGACACGAGAAGAAAGAGCCTGGGTTTAACACGTGCCAGCGAACAGTGACCCCGGGCTGCAGCCGAAGTCTGAATATTGGCCTCCCTATTCCCAAGAGACTCAGGCAGACTCTGACTTTTCAAACTGGATAAGGAAGTAGGACTGAAAATTATATTTAAACAGACATTATAAAAATTAGAAAATAAGGGGTCTTAACATACATCAAGCTTGAGAAACTTTTCTATAAAGAACCATGTAAATTGACCATTTTTATCTAACTGTGCTCGATTTCCTCACATGTGTCTTTAATAGATCTTTCTGGAAATTCAGCCTTGGTTTCTGAGAAAAGTTAAGCTGGAAGAGTTAGACATAGACAGATATGAGACATGATCGG
Source organism: Pseudois nayaur (assembly GCA_003182575.1). Classification (NCBI taxonomy): domain Eukaryota; kingdom Metazoa; phylum Chordata; class Mammalia; order Artiodactyla; family Bovidae; genus Pseudois; species Pseudois nayaur. The sequence goes on along the minus strand of NIZD01121196.1, from coordinate 11,758 downwards.
AGCTCCTTTTGGTATTAGAAAACATCTCCTGCAATCCTACCCCATAAATATCAGACTTTATTGCTTAAACGTGAAGTTGGATATTTGGTGTTTAAGTTTTATATACCTAGTGAACTGCCATCTCAGTAAATAAAAATATCTATTAATAAGGAGTGAAAATATATAACATATTATATAACATGTATATACATTGTATATACTTATATATAACCTATATATTATATATAATATATATAACTTCCTAATAAAATGTCTCTATTTACAAAACAAAATTGTAAGGTATTTTTATTATAAAATATATCTGTACATTGCATATATTATCAACACAACCTGCATCTCTGAGTCTTTTCTGAATAAAAAGAAATAACTTCCATGTAGCAACAATAGGAAAAGGAGGGTGAGAAGGCCCCATAAGGTGACTTCCAGAGAACAAGATGCAGCTCCTCCTTCTCCCCTGACTCCCACCCCACCCCTGGAAGCTCTCAGCACGATGCTCTGCTAGGCTCATCCAAGACTCAAAGGAAACAAATACAGAGTCTGCCCTGAATTCAAAAACGTCACCTGCAGATGCTGTCAAGTTTACCATCACCTCATCTCACCGAAGCCCCCTCGTACTGCTGAACTAAAACATCCTCAATGCTGGCTACACAGTTTACCTTTGGATGGAGATTAATTAGGTTAGCCCATGGAAAAGAATACCAGAAGTCTCCCTTTCCTCTCCAGAAAGACTGATAAAGTAGAATCCAAAATGAATGCCTCTGGACAGTGATAAGATACATATAGAGTATCAGTGGTTCTCAAACTTGACTGCCTAACAAGAATCCCCTGGGAGGTTTCTAAACATCAATCCAAAAGGTCTGGCTGTATGCCAAGAATACTTAGCTCCAGCTCTCTGGTGGGTGGTACCTTGGGCAGCAACGAAAAGCCTCCCAAGGAGATGCCAATGGGCAGCCAGGGCTGAGGGCCATTGTTTTGCTTGTTCCTGATATACCTAGCAGTCAGGAGAGGGGGCATCCTGTTCCAAAGGCCTGAAACTCAAGACACTGCAGGAAACTGACAACAAAGAGGTCTGCTTACCTAAATGTAGAACCTGAAAAACCCGAAAGAAAATTAGCAGAGACCTTGTGAGTCAATTAAACCCCCCAAATTCAGCCTTTCAAGAGCTGTGACTGGCTGGAGGGCCCAAGTCCCTGGCCTCAAGTGTGACTTGGAATCCACCACAAGCTTCTGCTAGAAGACAAAGATGCTTTTTGAAGGGAATTTCAGAGTTCACGCTTCTAGAAACACTGAATTCCAAATTAAGTACTTGAGGCAAATGGCAGGCAAAATACTCCTCTTCCTGTTCAGTTATTAACTCTCCTTTTTAAAGATGCTATTTTTGTTTTTATGATGAGCCCTTGCAGTTAAATGTGTGTAAATATCCTGATGCTGGGAAAGATTGAAGGCAGAAGAAGGGGGCAACAGAGGATGAGATGGTTGAATGATATCACTGAGTCAATGGACATGAGTTTGAGCAAACTCCAGGAGATGGTGAAGGACAGGGAAGGCTGGTGTGCTGCCCATGGGGTTGCAAAGAGTCAGACATAACTTACCGACTGAATAACAACAAGTTATATGCGCATATGATGTGACCCTAGTGTGGTGAAGAGCTCCTATAAGTGGGAGGGCAGGGAAGAAGCTGGGGTCAGCTACCAAAAGAATCTGTAGCCCTTGTTCTTAAAACCAAGCATTTTTGAAAAGTCAGGCAGGGCTGTCCTTTGCCCTTGGGAAATTCTTATCTAAATCATCCAAGCAGATTCTGCAGAACCTTAAAAGGAGATAAGATTTCCTTCACCATATTACAGGCCTAAAGTAAGAATTTGTCAAATTGGAGACACTACAAAGAGTTAAAAAAAAAAGAAGCTTTTCTATGAAATCATCACCAGGTAACGTAAGATATAAGCTAATTCAATGTTAGGAGTCCTGACACTGAGTAAACACCTCTGTAATATTTATTCAAGAAGTCATAAATTCTAATATGTGCTCATGACACTCTTGAGAGACATTCATAAAAATTAAGGCTTATCAACAGAGTGAGCAAATACATATGAATCATTTCTTTAGAAAAAAAAGGCAGGCAATGTATAAGAAAACAATCTTCAAGGCTAAATCTTAATTGAGTAAACATATCGGTTAAAAACCAAATGCGACACTGAATTTCTGATGAATTTCCTCTCAAAAGCAGCCTGTCAAGTAACAAGCAAAGATTTTCAACAAACTGGCTGAGACATAATCCTGCTAACATTTAAAATAAAACCCTCTAAAAGTGCTCTTAATCCTCCTCTACATATTTTTAAGAAAGTGTTTCTAGCTGTGAAAAAATCAAATATAAATATTCAGCAACAAGAAGAGGACTGAAAAGAAAAGGTAATTAGTTCTGTTCATCGTCATCTTAACTAGTCAATTGTTTTAAATGAAGCAATACTTTGTAAAGAAAATAGATCATGTTTCTTAAGTAATTGGGCTTCCCTTCAGAGGTTAAAGCATCTGCCTGGAATGCAGGAGACCTGGGTTTGATCCCTAGGTCGGGAAGATTCCCTTGGAGAAGGAAATGGCAACCCACTCCAGTACTCTTGCCTGGAGAATCCCGTGGAGCGAGGAGCCTGGTAGGCTACAGTCCATGGGGTTGCAAAGAGTGGGACACACTGAGTGACTTCACTTTCACTTTCGTTCACTTTCAAGTAATTACTTAAACCCCTGGAGCATTAATCATTTGATCATTTTATGACCTAAGAAGGGTAACTGGTTATAGTTTCACATTTGTGATCAGGACTAGCCCACAGAGGAAATCATTCAGAAAATAACAGAGAAGACATTGATCAAAATTTCCATGTGGAAGAGGTTCCACAGGTTCCCCTAGGACTGAGTCAGCAACTCCAGTCAGTGGACTCCATCCACTCCTGGCCTGTTTTTGTTTGGCCCATGAATTAAGAATAGTTTTCACATTTTGTAAACAGAGTTTATAAGCAAGCCTCACTCATTTTTATGCATCACTCATGCCTGATTTTGTACAACCACAGAGTTGAACAGTTGTAGCAGAGACTGTGTAGCCCTCAAAGCTGAAAATATTTCCTCTCTGGCCCTTTACAGAAAAAGTTTATAGACTCCCATCTGAGACCTACAAGGGAGCTATGAACAGAGCCCAGATCTGTAGGACCGATCCAGTGATTTTCCTCTTCTCAACATTTTGCCTCTCCGTGTTGGTTGCTCAGTCATGTCTAACTCTTTGCGACCTCATGGACTGTGTAGCCTGCCAGGCTCCTCTGTCCATGGGATTCTCCATGCCAACAGTTTGGAGTGGAGAGCCATCCCCTTCTCCAGGGAATCTTCCCAACCCAGGAATCAAACACAGGTCTCCTGCACTGCAGCTGGATTCTTTACCATCTGAGCCACCAGGGAAGCATCTCTTTAAGCCATTTCAATATGTGGTTCACCCCTGGCATATGTTTGAGAGATAAGAGGAAGCTGATGAAGCACGAATGCAGGTACTTGAAGTAGAAAGAAGGCATTGAGAATGGAGCCAGAGACAGCAAATGAGGAGGGGACAAAGGTACGATTAATTCACTTCCTAGTTTCACAGGTGTGTTTGAAGAATTCTGCTCTAGGATGGACCACTTCCAGAGTCTTACCATACCTGATATAGAGGATTTAAATGATGAGACTGGAGGCCTTCTGAATTGATATTAGATCAGATTTGAGGCTTAGAGTTGATGCTCTTTTTAGGGTTAAATCTTTAGGGGATATTAGAATGGAGTGAAAGTATTTTGCTAACGGACATGACATTCATGGGAGCAGGCAGAGGTCGGACCATACTGGGTTGAATAGTGCTGCCTTGAAATCCGTACAAACCCCAAATCTCAGAAAGTAACTTTATTGAGAAACAGAGTCTATGTAGATATATCAAGCTATGCTGAGGTCACACTGAATTAGGATGGGCTCTAATCCAATGACTGCTGTCCTTATGGGAAGAGGGAGAAATGGACACACAGTGGGGAATGCCCTGTGAGCACAGAGACGCAGGGGGAGAACTCTACGTAAAGACAGTCAGGGACCGAATGGAGGCATCCACAAGCCACAGGACACTGCGGACTGCCAGCAACCCCACAAGCCAGGCAAGACACACGGAGCAGAGACTCCAGCCGGAACCAGGTCCTTGCTTTCAGACTTCAAGCCTCCGGAACTCAGAAGGAAGAAATCTGTCTCAAGCCACCCAGTTTGAGGTGCTTTGTTACGGCAGCTGGAGGAAACTAATGCAGATGAGCGGGCAAGGGGACACGGCCTTATGGAAAAGAATTCAGATCAAGAGAACAGAAGAAAGTGGTGGAATGTCAAGCCTTGTAAAACCTTTCTATTTGAGACACAAACTCAGAGTACCTCTAGAAGACCTTGAGGGAAAACAAAACAAAAATCCAGAGACCTTGATTCCTAAATCTGATTGGGTTTTTACAAACACATGTTGCCAATGTAAGCAGAACTGACTCACACTTGAGTCTTCTCTTCCCAACAGGCCTGTTTACAAACCCATTCCTAAATTCCAAGCTTTTCCCAGTCACCCCACTATGACTGGGAAACAAAATGCCTTTTTACCAAAGAGGAAAGTAGATTAACTAACATCACAAGGATGTTCCTGACCTATCTTTTTTCGGAAATAATCTTAAATTTCCACAGATGACCTAATTTTTAAAATAGCTTGTACAGGGTGATTTTTTTTTTAATTGTACACATTCAAATAGATATAATGAAAATTCAAAAAATTAAAATATGCTTATTAAAAAAACCCAAAAAGATATAATGCACATACTCAAAGCCAACTTGTAAAGGAATCGTAGTTACTTGCAGAATTTCCCAATGGTTCATGACACACCTCTCATATTACTTGGCACCAGATATTCTAAAGGTTAATTTCCACCATTACCACCACCCCCGCCTGTCATATATGCATACACACACACTTTTCAACATAATGCTGTTGAAGGCTGAAGCTGTGGGTGAGATATTATACATTCCTTCCTTTCCTCAAGACTGCAAGGAAATGATAGTAAAGACACAAAGCTGTAGTCACACTATAAAGGTATGTCTAAAATTTGGTGCATGTTGAGTTTTCCTGTGTAATGCAGTCACTGAGTGATAAAAAAAAATTAGACGTACTGCTTTGAAACTCTGTATAATACACATAAAAACAAATGCCACAAGCTCATGATAAAGCAGTTCCTGAGATCCATATTTAAGCCACTATTCCAGCTTTTGAGCAGCTAAATTCTTCTAATCAATTCACAAGGGACTCATCTTGGAATGTTTCTCTTTATCATCATGTCGTGTTATAACTTGGTATGAGTTATTTTAAAGAAATTCTGTCGTCTAGATTCTTAATGAGCTCATAGTATTTTCCCATGGATTTACATTCCTATGCACCCTAGAAAATACTGTCTCCTTCTCCTACCTTCCTGTCTCATTATTCTCCTATAGTCTCAAACAGATACGGATTTTAAATAACCCACAGAGACAGGAAAGCAAATGGCAACTAGATACCATTACTTTGGGAGAGTCCCTTGCTAGTCGAGACACAAGCATTACTCTTCCTAAACTATCAGTTAGCTCCTAAGAAGGGCTAGCTTCCAAAAGAAACAAACAAAACCCACTGACTTCTCTGAGTAGTCTGCAGGACATTTATGAAAATATCTCCTAAGACTAGGAATTCTTAAAAAGTTGTCCATTGTAAACCCAAGACCACCATTGCTCAAAGAAAGAAGGTAACCAGCTGAAAGAGGAAATGTAAATGTATGTCTTCCTTTTCTCAGCACCCCAAGAAAAAGGCACTGAAATGACTGCACACCAGGCAGCGCCACACCACCACTGTGCCAGAGCTTCTGCAGAAATAGGACCGCAACACTGCGCCTAAATTCATCACACTCCTCTGGAGGCACTCTACCCCCGAGTCTGAGCTCAAGAGCTTCTTCTGGCCTCTGATGCAAGCACTTGGTAAATCTTTCAGTTCAGAGACAGGGACTAACCAGAGGAGGAGAGCGTGGCATTCACAAACGGCTTCCACCCTCTCAAGCACGTTACCTTATTCTGCTCACACACGTACTGTATCTTCAGCGTGTCCATGGCCCTGATCAGGGCTTGCACGGCAGTGAATATGTTTTGGTAAACCAGCTTCGTGAACCCCTTTCTGTCTTCGTCGCTGTAGCCAGACCCATGGATGATTCTCATCTGCTTGATAAAGGTGCTTTTGCCACTTTCACCAGTTCCTAATAAGACAAATCAAGTGAAAAAATGCAGTCAGCAGTCTTTAAAAGGAATGCAGTGAGAAAAGAGGACTGTGTGGCAGTGTTGGTCAATATCAGGATTAGTAAACGGACATGGGGACTTGGAAAGGGACTGCTGAATACTTACGCAGTTAATGCTGCATGGTAGGGCCATCCTAAACCCCAGGGCCTGTGCTTTAGAGGGCCACAAATATCACACACACACCGTTTATTAAGGACACATAAGTGTCCATGTCACTTGGAGTAACCTTAAGCATCAGCTCTTGTGACTAACACTGTTTAGGCCCCAGGGAATTGCTCCCCCACATCCCTGGCCCTAAGACCCTGAAACAATTGGCCACTGTGCCTGAAAGCCCTAAACATTTAAAGGTTTTCCTACTGCTAATCCGAGCCATGGCAGGGCTGGGGTGCTGCTTCAGAGGGCAGGGAGGGTCTGAGGAGCAGAAATACCCGGAAAGGAGAAAAGGCTGACTTGCCAATTCCTTTCTTTCACACACATGAGTACAACGGATCCTTGTACAAAAAAGCACCTTCCCCAGTTGTACCAAATGTCTATATTCCTCCCCCTTCTCATATTCCAATTTTCTGTTCAGGAGGCCCTCCAAACTCATGACACTTGTACATGGCAACCAAGGAGCATTTTACAACATCAAACCATTCCTATCGCCATTAAATATGTATAGATGCCCAGACAACCTATATGAAACATGATGCTGGGGCTTTACATTAATATTAGACTGAGATATTGCTTGGACAGACAGAAAAAGTTGCAATGTAAGTGACAGACTTGAGTGATGGAACTAAAATACTTTCTAATAGTTTTTGTGATTGATTTATCTGTGAGACCTTATCACCATTTTTGGAACATAATGTATTTATGGTTCACTTTCAAATTCAAGTATTGCTTTAAAGAAGGTTTTTTTAACAATTCAGGTTGATATGACCTCACTAGGACAAAGTTTCTTCAAACTGGAATTAATGAAAAATGATCTGAGAACTAAAATGACTCAAGAAAAGTTGGATATTTCAAATAGATGAATTGTAATATATACAAAATATATCCAATATACCTGTTACAAAAAGTTATCTAATTCAGCATTTCTAGTAAAATAACATGTTATATGAAAATCTTAATTAAAATAATATAATTAATGATTTTACTATAAAAGCCAAAAATTATAAAATAGAAAATGACTAATTATAAAATATTTTATTACTCATTCACATTTCATTGACCCAACAGAATATCCAGACAGTGTAGTTATGGTTAAATTCAATTATCTTTGATATTTTGTTGACTGTTAGTCATATTAAAAACCATAGTTGTTCGTATTTTTTTTAACATTTGAGTTATAAAGATATGTTTGTTATAGTAAGAGGATTCAATATATTAATAATGGTTTCTTAGCTTGATTACAGCCTATAACTATTTAGACTTTTGGGATCTGTATTCTTGTCAGGGTCTTCTAAATATCAGGCCCTGGAGAAATATCTAGGGGATTCATTCAATATTTCCATGTGGATGACTGAGACAACTGAGTATTTGATAAGATCTTTCCTTGTAAGGAAAAAAAAATTTGTTTTCTTTCGGACTGATCTTTTCAAAGCACAAACCTGCTTTTCTGTCTCTCCATCAAGACCCTCAGTGGGGTTCCTGTGGCTCAGGAAGAAAGACCAAACTCCTTACTGTGGCCAGCGAGGCTGTGGGGTCTGGCCCCTCCGTGTTCACCAGCCTCTGTTCCCAACACATTTTCTCCACCCTCTGTGCACCAGCCACACTGGCCTCCTTGAGGTAGCTTTGGTTCATGCTTTGCAGATTCCTTCTGTCTAGTCAAGGCTATGGTTTTTCCAGTGGTCATGTGTGGATGTGAGAGTTGGACTGTGAAGAAAGCTGAACGTCGAAGAATTGATGCTTTTGAACTGTGGTGTTGAAGAGGACTCTTGAGAGTCCCTTGGACTGCAAGGAGATCCAACCAGTCCATTCTGAAGGAGATCAGTCCTGGGTGTTCATTGGAAGGAATGATGCTGAAGCTCAAACTCCAGTACTTTGGCCACCTGATGTGAAGAGTTGACTCATTGGAAAAGACCCTGATGCTGGGAGGGATTGGGGGCAGGAGGAAAAGGGGACGACAGAGGATGAGATGGATGGATGGCATCAGTGACTCGATGGACGTGAGTCTGAATGAACTCCAGGAGTTGGTGATGGACAGGGAGCCCTGGCATGCTGCGATTCATGGGGTCGCAACGAGTCGGACACGACTGAGCGACTGGACTGGACTGAACTGAACGGAGGATGGTCTTCCTTCATCTTGCTCATCTTTGCTCTTGGTCTGACTTCCCTGTTGCGGTCGAGTCCCTGTACTCTAGGCTCTCAAAGGACCATGAACTTCTCCCTGGAGCACCTGTTCCAGCTGCACTTCTGCCCATTAATGTCATTCTTCCTTTGATATGTCTTCCCTGCTAGCCTGTAAGTTTCATAAAGGGAGACAGGGGCCATGTTTGTTTTTATCACATTGTTTCCCCTGGGGCCACGACACGACTCAGCAAGTTTCACTTTCCCCTTGGGCCAGGAATGATGCTGTACACCTGGCACATGCTCAATACGCTTTTATAAGATTATTGTAAAATACACATAACAAAATTTACTATCTTCACTATTTGTAGGTATGCAGTTTGGAAGTGTTAAGCATATTCACACTATTATGCAACCAATCTCCAGAACTCATTTCATCCTGCAGAACTGAAACTCATACCCATTAAACAAGTCCCCTCCCCTCTCCCTCCTTCCCCCAGCCCGTGGGAGCCACCTCATTACTTTCTGTGTCTAGGAGTTTAACTACTCTGGGTACCTCATATAAGTGGGATGGATCACACAGCATTTGTCTTTTGGTGACTGGCTTATTTCACTTAGAATACCCTCAACGGGACTTCCCTGACGGCTCAGCAGTAAAAAATCTGCCTCCAATGCAGGAGATGCAAGTTTGACCCCTGGGTCAGGAAGCTCCCCTGGAGGAGGAAATGGCAACCCACTACAATATTCTCGCCTGGAAAATCCCATGGACAGAGGAGCCAGGCAGTCTACAGTCCATGGGGTCGCAAAGAGATGGACATGACTGAACATGCACACACGTATAACACAACACTCTCAAAGTTCATATTTGAGATAGCATTTCCTTCCTTTTGAAAGCTGGAATTATATTCTAGTATTTTTTAATACATGATAGTGATAAGGAATTCACACAGTCTTGGCCACCTGCACTATCTACAAATAGGAAAGTAGATGGCTCATCCTTTCTCAACCACCCAGGGTGCTATGTGGGTAGCAGTGACGTCAACCATGGCAGGAACAACTATGAAAGTGGCCAAGCAGGAGCCTTATCCTGATCTGCTGTGACCCTCTCTGGTTACTCCCCTAGTCCCCACAACAGTGAATATTAGAGTCACGATGTGCCCGGTTCTTTGCACACACTCTGTGCTTTGATCTTCACAACCATCCTGCAATGTATGAATTATCATCATCATCTCTACTATACAGATGAGAAACCTGGGGCTCATTCTGTTTAGTAACCCCTGCAAGTGCACAGGATCAGGAAGAGAGAGGGGATTTACCCAATCAGACTCTAAGGACAAAGCTTACTGTCAGAAAAGAATGTCAGAGTCATAGACTTAGTCATGCTGGTCTAATGAGGACAAATGTGAAGTTCACAGCCACACACTGAACCTTAAGCCCAGGCAGAGCCACTGTCCTCAGGCACACGCTGCTGCTGGTGCCCAAGGAAGAGCCTCCTGACAGGTGTGTGTCCTCTAGAGCAGTCTTAACAAACTGTGAAGCAAAATGCTTGTTGCTTCACTTCCACTTCCAGAGGTGGCAAAGGTGGGTACTGTCTTCTGACATCAGAGATAAGGAACTGGCTGCGAGTCACCCAACAGGGCAAAGCTGATGCAAATTCAGAGCTGTAGCTAGAAACCAGACTGTCAATGCCTCAGCCTGGGAAAGTGAAAGTCGCTCAGTTGGGTTTGACTCTTTGCCACCCCATGGACTATACAGTCCGTGGAATTCTCCAGGCCAGAATACCGGAGTGAGTAGCTCTTCCCTTCTTCAGGGGATCTTCCCACCCCTCTGAAGGAACTGTCTTCTACTTCATCCCCTCAAGAGTTAGTCCTGCCCTATATAAACTCTCAAAGTGCCTGTGGACACCCCAGCGGGGCACATCCCCTGACTGCTTGTTTGCAGATAGGTCTCTTATTACACCCTTAGTCCAGGAAGGGCAGGGCTTGGGAGTCACTCATTTGGGTACGACAATCATTGTGCCCGCTATATAGTCAGCTTTTAAAATATGGTTAAATGGATAGAACAAACATGAGAAGTCCTCCACAGTTCTTATATTATGGACAACTGCAGAAAGTTGAGATACGAACTAAGTACAATTGTGACGAGACCAGTTTCATGATGACTCTTGGTTGTCAAGGCCCCATATGATAACTGAGGACCTGAGGGAAGACCCTGCACTGTCAGAGCTTGGTCGAAAGTCCTAGATCAGATTAGGATTCCGCTTTTGCAGAATCTTGGGGTCCCTGCATCTCCCCCATCTATGACGCTGCCATGCTTGCTTCTACTCCACCTGGCAAGGTTGACCTCAGGTCCAGTGCTACTTTACCCAAGCAAAGATTAATACTTCCATGTTCTACACACCACAAAGCTGACATGAACAGAGAAGTTATGTAACTCTCACATAGCGAGCTGTGATTTGGGCACTCTTAAGTCAGAAAAATCACTCGACTCACCCCAAAGTTCTACACCAAGGTAGAGAAACTTAAGTTATAAAGGCCATTCACTTATGAGAGGTTAAAGCCAAACCTGTCACCAGCCCCCAAAGCAGAAACATTTTGTAAAAAGTCATTGGTCTTGCTTTTGGACACAGAACATTTTGAAAAGAAGAGGTTAAAAATGATTTTAAAGATTAATCAAAAGATGATATAAATTTATTTGATCAATACCAATATTTTAAAATAGTCTTCAGTTCTACATTGTGGTTATTTGAAGAATTAAAAAACAAACATGGGGCAAAAAGGGATAGGTTAAAGGCAAAGAGGAGACATTGAAAGACATATCACCTGGGACTGAGGTCACAGAGCAAAGAGATTCCATGGGCTGGGTAGGGGGTTGGGTGAGGAGTTGTGGGGTTGGGGGTATAGACGAGGGGATCCTCTTACTCTCATTTAAGCCTCAACACAACCCAATTCAGTTCAGTTCAATCGCTCAGTCATGTCCAACTCTTTGCGACCCCATGAACCACAGCACGCCAGGCCTCCCTGTCCATCACCAATTCCTGGAGTCCACCCAAACCTATGTCCATTGAGTCAGTGATGCCATCCAACCATCTCATCCTCTGTCGTCCCCTTCTCCTCCTGCCCCCAATCCCTCCCAGCATCAGGGTCTTTTCCAATGA
>NIZD01121195.1:0-22097 GCA_003182575.1 Pseudois nayaur | reverse complement strand
CCGCCCTGACCTCGGATGCGAGGTAGCTCCTCTCGGCCTTTGTCCTTGGCCTCGGAGGCGGGGTAGCTCCTCTCTGCCGTTCCTGCACCATCGCAACCTGGCACTCTAGGCCACTGCCCCTGACCTCGGACGTGTGGTAGCTCTGCGTGGCCGCCACCGCCTGCGCTTAGTGCGCTGGCCGCATTTTGCGATAATTAAATATATTTGATTTCTTTTTTAAAGAGTGAAGAATGTCTTTGACATCAGTCTTAGAAATATCATTTTGGTTCTGTCTCCTCAGGCAAGGGAAACAAAAGCAAAAATAAACAAAATGGGACTCCATCAAACTAAAAAGCTTTTGCACACAGAAAAGGAAACTATCAACAAAATGAAAAGGCTGCCTATTGAATGGGAGAAGATATTTGCAAACCATATATATGATTAACATCCAAAATATATAAAGAATTCATACAGCTCAATATAAAAGAAATCCGATGAAAAACTGGGCAGAGGAACTGAATAAATACTTTTCCAAAGAAGACACACAGATAGATGAAAAAAATGTGCCAACAGGCACATGAGAAAATGCTCAACATCATCAGGGAAATGCAAATCAAAACCGCAGCAAACTATCACCTTACACTCATTAGATGGCTATTGTCAAAAAGACAACAATAACAAGTGTTGGTGATGATGTATAGAAAAGGGAATCCTTGTGAACTGTTGGTGGGTTTGTAAACTGGTGAAGCCTTAATGGAAAACAGTGTGGAGATTCCTCAGAAAATTAAAAATAGAACTACCAATGCTGGGTATTTATCCAAAGAAAATGAAAACATTAATTCAAAAAGATATATGTACCTCAGTGTTCATGGCACCATTATTTATATTGCCAAGATATGGAAACAACTTGTGTGAATATAATTTTTGGAAGAATTTTTTTCCTTTATTTATTTGAAATGCTTTTAAATACCTGAATATATAACAGACTGTTTCTTAACATTCTATGAGGCTCAGTTTTTCTGTTATTTAATTTCTGTTTCACTACCATAGTATTAGAAGTATCGTACTTTTGTCAATTAATTTAATATTTGGTTGAAGTCTTTTAAAATTATTTGACTGATGAAAAATTCTTAATAAATCTTCCCTAGCTATTTCTTTTTAATGAACTTTAGATTTATTTTCTTTGTTGTAAAAACCATATTGCAATTTCAAATAGAATTAAGTTTGTAGGCTACATTAATGAAGAATTGAAATCTTCCAATATTATGTCTTTTTTAAATTGAAGTATTAATCATTTTTTCATTAATCTGATCTTCTCTTATGTTCTAGTTTTCTTAATTTAGGGCTTTGACAAATATATTACTGCTTACTTCTAATACTACGTATTTTTCAGTATTGTGAATTTTCATATTCAATGTGAATTTCCAATTACATTTTCTAAAGTGTAATTTCTTTTAAGTGCAAAATCTTTGTATTCTGTTTATACTTTACTATGACCTTTTATTAGATCTTTAAATTGGTCCTTCATAAATACTAATACATATTTTTCATAAGCAATCATAGACAAATAATGAAATGTTGTTTTCTCCTTTCTGAATCTTATACTTATTACTTCTTTTTCCTACCTTATTGTATTGGCTAAAGCTTTCAGATGAGGTGAGCTAACAGGCTTTGTTGTCTTTCTTCCCAGTTTTAATGAGAATGCCTGTAGTGTTTTACCAAAGTAGCATATTTTAAAGGCACTAGTGATTCTTGCTACTTAAAGGGATTCTAAGAGCATATTTGATATATATTTTGCAAATGGAATAATTATCTATTAATTTATCTTCTGTAAAATAAATCATACCTTTACTTATTAATTTTATGTTAGGAGAAGCATACCAGTGTCTGGTTTCTCTTACCCATTATATTAACATATCACTAGAGAATCGTCTTATTGCTAGCATCAGGAGCAATGGGATTAAATCTATTTGAGGTACAGCATCCAAATGAACACAGAGGTTTAATTTCCCAGTAACTTACTCTTACAGATGTAGTCTAGCATCTATGTTACAGTATATTTTGACAGAGAGAAAGACTTTAAAATACAAAGAAAAATGAAAATAGTAGTTAGATATTTTTGGACTTAGGGTTTTTTTTCTTCTTATTGAGAGACATTTTTATTTTGTTTTCGGTTTTATTTTTTGCTTAGCATAACCGATCTGTTTTCTGGGCAGGGCTTGAACAGCATTCATTCTGACCGGTTAAATATTTGTTCTTACTGATTATTGTCTGTCTGTTCTTAACCGATAATAAATATATTGACTATCACCTCAGATTGTGAGATAGTTGGTCATTCACTGAAAAATAATATTTTTAATCTCAAGTACCATTCATCTCTGCATTCCTAGTTATTGAAACATAAAGTCATTTTCAGAATTTCTCTTCTGACTACGAGAGGGAAATGTCAATATTAAAAAAAGAAGAAAAGAAAGGCTTGTCTTTATCAATCGATTAATATCTACTGACTGTCCAGGATAACTCAGGTCATTGATAAGTGCTACAGAAGATACAAGAGTTATATAGACCATTTAATTGGCAAGTGTTTCCAGTCTAGGATTCTGGACAGTGAAACAATAGGCCTCTATTACTTAGTGCAACTTAAATATAAGGGTATTACCTTTCTTTTCTTTCTTCCAAACTCAGCATTGCCTTTTCTCAGGGAAATGTCTCTCTTTTCCCATGTGGAGTCCTGGCAGTTAAGGTTACCTTGCCTTTGCAGTTGTTTACATCCATGATAGCTCAGAAGACCGCCCAGGTTCAATGAGTGACAAATCATTACTGACTATACAATGTAATTAAAAAGCACAGGCATTGATTAGCGATGAGCTAAACCTAAGACCAAAAAGTGAGAGACCCAGAATAGCTGGCAAAACTTCTCATTGGATCTGTCTGAAATGGAAGATGTTTGCCCCTGCAGGCATGGCGCAAGGCCCATTGTGCATTTCCATTAGAGATCTGCGCTGAATCCGAGCATGCCATTGATGTTGGCCTATTTATGAAAGGCTGTTGAAAGAGGTTTCAGAGCTAATTGAAAAGAGATGTTTCTGCACTGCAGTCACTTGAAACAACATGGCTCCAAAATCTGTTTCAATAGTTTGGAAACAAGTGCATCTCCATAATTTGCACACAAAATTTAAACAAAAGATTTGAAACGAAAGCTCTGTGGGCATTTAGTAAGATTTGGTTCTTAAAATTATGAATTGGACAGTAGGCTGAGTTCATTGTAACAGTTCCTGCCCACAACTATCTGCGCTTTCATTTTGTTGTCTGTTCCCATTTCCAGGGATGTCAACTGCAGCTGCCTAAATCTACGTTATCTGGAGACAGGGCATATAGTTTTAACAGAATGCTGTCAACTACTGTTCAGTTACAAATTTTTATCTTCTAGGAAAGAAGAATTTCTCAAAACCTACTTTGCAAAAAGAAAAACTAATAATAACAAAATGACACCCTAAACATGCTCCCACAAGATTTTTCTCAAGGTAGAATGTAATAGAAAAAACTTCAGAGGAAGCCGAACCTCAACCACATTGAAAATTGAGTGAATTTATGTGAACAGAATGCAAACATAATTATTAAAAAATGTTCTCCCCTAGGCAGTTTTCAATCAAGATCTGAAAGCATTAGCAAACATTGATTTCTCCCATAACACTTGTACTTATTATTGGATCTGATTTTTGTCTATTCTTAAAGCAGAAATTGAGGTCTGATAACTGAAGCTGGTGTGGCCAAGTTAATAAGTTAGCCATTGCCCACTGGGTAGGAAAACAGGGGCTGATGTATAGTTAGTCCTCAAAGCAGAGGGAGAATCAAGTTCATTGTTATTATCTCAATTATCATAATTATTCTGTCCTTAATGTTTTAACAACATGTTTTATTTTTTTTCAAAGTTGGGAAGACTGGTGCCAAGCAGTTTACCTGGTTAGGCATGTAGACGAGCTGAACCAGAAATAAGACATATTTATTACTGGCCCCTTATTTTAGTATGGTTTAAGGCCAACAATTAGGCTTTAAAAGTTTGGCTACTGAGGGTAATACAGAGTCCCAGTTTCTATGACTGATAGAGAAGGGTGTTTAAGGCTTAACTGCCATAACATCAATTAGATTTCACCGCAGCTGAGATAATTTTATTGTTTGAATGACTGAAGTAACTGGATTAAAATAGTAGGTGAGATTACTTTGGTTGTGTTTCTGACTGAGTTGTTTTACCTTAAAAGAAATGTATCCATTGCCCAGTACACCGCTTGGTCTGAAAGCAGAAAATATCCTCACATCATTCCTCATTAGTGCTCAGAGGCTGTTTTGTCATTCCATATCTTCATCTGCTTCTTGAGGGTCAAAGCAACTTCGAGAGATTAGAGGACCTTCAGAAGAGGTGGCGCAGATGGTAGGAATGTAGGGGGAAAAGGAGTGAGGCAGTCCCGGCATTCACTTTCCTTGGAAGATTCAAAACTGGCTTGGGGCAATGTAGACAATTTAAGATTTCCTGATTCTGCCTCCTCCCAGGTAGCCAGTGAAGTACACTTTCTGTCCAGTAGGTGTTCATGAACTACAGTGGTAGAGTTTTAGTGACTCTGGCTTGAACTGAAACCATCTCGAGCACCATGCCTAGCTCATCTGGCTTTCTGTTTGTTGCTAAGTTGTGTCCGACTCTTGCAAACCCATGGACAGTAGCCTGCCAGGTTCCTCTGTCCATGGGATTCTCTAGGCAAGAATACTGGAGTAGGTTGCCATTTCCTTCTCCAGAGGATCTTCCCTACCCAGGAATCGAACTCAGGTCTCCTGCATTGCATGCAGATTCTTCACCAACTGAGCTACGAGGGAAGTTCTCTGTGACTTTTCTCAACTAAGGCAGACTTCTGGGAGCTGACCTTTGATTTTGATCCCAGGTGAATTTCCTGGGGATGTCCTAGAACTTCAGAGCTGCAAGGGAAGTGAGATGCATAAATACACAAGGTAGTGATGGATAGTGAAAGGATTTAAAACAAACTGATCTCATCTGAAGGGCACCAAGTAGAGCACTGGCTACGCGGGACCTCATATATTGATATAATGATTGTTTGACTGTTTAGAAATGCAAAAGCAGCAATGTATTTTAAGGTGTGCTAATTCTGGATATCTTATAACCAATTCAGTATTTATGGAAGAAGAGACGAGAAGAGGTAGAGAACAGGTCGAGTAACCTTATGCTTATTATATGCCAGGCATTGTACTGTTCTAAGCATCCTCTGGTGCCCCTTATTCCCACTTTATAGATGGAGAAATTGTTCTCCAAGCAGAGGGAGAATCTGGTTTATGTCCAAGGTCAGAGCCACACATTGGTTTTCAAACCTAGGTATGTCTTAAGCCTTACAACTTTCATTTATGTCAGAGTAAAGCAAAGAGAATATACAAGAGGAGAAGGAAAATGATTATAGACACAAAATCAAGATTTGTAGATAACCTGACTCTGGAAGTTAAATATTTCTCAAGTGGTTTCCCCATTATTTTCTAGAGGTATGAGAGCTGAGATCATGGGGAGTGGTGTGGGCCAGCCATCTGAAAAGCCCAGAACTGCCTTACCAGCGTGGCTAAAATTCTATTATTAGGGATAATAGTGTGTGTGTGTGTGTGTGTGTAGGGCTGGAGGAACTGGGAAACAGACAAGTGTAAGGCATAAGTTGTCTTAAATTATAAGTTCAATTTGAGAATAGTGGTGCAATTAAGCATTGAGCTTTAATGTGAGTAATTTTTTTAAAAAGAGTTTTTTAGAGCACTTTTAGGTTCACAGCAAAATTGCATGAAAGGTATATTGATTTCCCCTTATTCCCTGTACCCACACATGAATAGCCTTCCCCACGATCAGCATCCCCCACCAGAGTAGTATATTTGTTACAACTGATGAATCTACATTGACACATCATCATCACTAAGAGTCTATAATCTACATTAGGGTTCACTCTTGGTCTAGTACATTCTTTAGATTTGGACAAATGTATAATGACATGTATTCATCATTACGGTATCATACAAAGTATTTTCACAGCCCTAAAAATCCTCTATGTTTGCCCATTCATCCTTATCTTTCTCCCCATTAACCCCTAGCAACCACAGATGTTTTTTGCTGTCTTCATAGTTTTGCCCTTTCCAGAATGTCATATATTTGAAATCAAACAATAGGTATGAGTTCAGACTGACATTTTTCATTTAGCAATGTGGATTTAAGTTTCCTCCATGTCTTCTCATGGCTTGGTAGCTTATTTCTTTTTAGTATTGAATAACATTTTATAGCCTGGATGTTTATTTATCTGTTAACCTATTGAAGGACATCTTGGGTGCTTCCAAGTTTTGACAATGATTAATAAAGCTGCAATAAATATCTGCATGTAAGTTTTGGTGTGGACAGAAATTTTCATATCCTTTTGGAAAATAGCAAGGAGTACAATTGTTGGATCGTATAGTAAGAGTGTGTTTAGATTTTGTAAGACACTTGTGAGAAACTTTTTTAAGAAACTTGTGATACTGTCTTCCAAAGTGGCTACACCATTTTACATTTCAGCTAGCAATGAATAGTTTGTGTTGCTTCACATCTTTGTCAGTGTTCACTGTTGTCAGTGCTCCTGATTTTGGCCATTCTAATAGGTACCCAGTGGTATCTCACTGCTGTTTTAATTTGCATTTCCCTGATGACGTATGATATGGAGCATTCATATGCATATTTACTATCTTTATGTCTTTGATAAATGACTGTTAAAATCTTTGGTTAATTTTAAAATCAGGTTGTTTGTTTCTTATTGTTGGGTTTTAACATTTATTTGTATATTTTAGGTAACATTAGTTTATCAGATGTGCCTTTTGCAAATATTTTCTACTAGCCTTTCATTCTCTTGACCATGTATTCCACAGAGAAGACATTTTTAGTTTTATGAAGTCCAACTTATCAATTCTTTCTTTGATGGATTATGATTTTTATGTTGTATCTAAAAATTCATCACCAAACCTATGGTCTGCTGGATTTTTTCCTATGTTATCCTCTGGTAGTTTTAGTTTCACACTTTATATTTACTCAGATCTATTTTGCATTAATTTCTGTAAAAAGGCAAAAGGTCTGTGTCTAGATTTATTTTCTGCATGTGACTGCCCAGTTGTTTTAGCATCATTTTTTGACAAAAAAAATTATCTTTTCTCCATTGTATTTGCTTTACTCCTTTGTAAAAGATCAGTTGACTACATTTATGTGGGTCTGTTCCTAGGCTCTCTATGTGTTCCATTGTTCTGTTTCTATTCTCTTACCAAAACGGCACTATCTTGATTAGGGTGACTGCATAGTCAACTTCGTTCTTCTTCATTATTGTGTTATTTTGGGTCTTTGGTCTCTCAATGTTAATTTAGAGTCAGTTTGTCAATATCTTCAA
The DNA here is from genome assembly GCA_003182575.1 of Pseudois nayaur. Taxonomy (NCBI): domain Eukaryota; kingdom Metazoa; phylum Chordata; class Mammalia; order Artiodactyla; family Bovidae; genus Pseudois; species Pseudois nayaur. Next base: position 14,682 of record NIZD01121195.1, on the reverse strand, counting down.
AATAACTTATACAGATTTTTATTGGGATTTCATTGAATCTATAAGTAGGGAAGAACTGATATCTTGACAATATTAAGACTACTATCAAAGAACATGCATTCTCTCTTCACTTAGTTCTTTGATATTTCCTCAGAGTTTTATAGTTTTCTTCATAAAGATCTTATACATAGTTCATTAGTGGTATACCTAAGTATTTCATATTTTGGAAGTACCAATATAAATGGCATTAGGGTTTTAATTTCAAATTCTACTTGTTCATTGCTGGGGTATAAGACAGTGTTTGACTTTCATATGTTAACCTAATTGCTCATTAGGTCAAGGAGTTTTTTTGCCCATTCTTTGGATTTTCATCATAGATATTCATGTCATCTGTGAACAAGGAGAACTGTGTTTCTTCCATCACAATCTGTATACCTTTTATTTCTTTCTCTTGTCTTAGAGCATTAGTTAGGACTTTTACTGTGATGTTGTAAAGGAGTGCTGCTATGGGACATCTTTGCCTTGTACTTGATCTTAGCAGGAAAACTGAGTTTCTCACCATTAAGTATAATGTTAACTGTATGCTTTTTGTAAATAGTCTCTATCAAGTTGAAGAAGTTGCTCTCCATCCCTAATTCATGAGCATTTTCATCATAAATAGGTATTGGAGTTTGTTAGATGCTTTTCTTCATCTATTGATACAATTATGTGTTTGTTCTTTTTTAGCCTCTTGATGTGATGGATTACATTTATTGATTTTTAAATGTTTTGCTCAGAACTTTTACATCTATGTTCACAAGAGATATTGTTTTGCCGTTTTCTTTTTTTGAAATGTCCTTGTTTGGTTTTGCTATGAGGATAATGTTGGCTTCATAAAATGAGTTGGAAAGTATTCCCTCTGCTTCTAAATTTGAAAAAGATTATGGAGAACTGGTATAATAAGTTAAATGTTTGTTAGAACTCACGAGTAATCCCATCTAGACCTAGCGCTTTCTGTTTTTGGAAGGTTATTAATTATTGACTCAATTTCTTTAGTAGATGTAGGCCAGCTGATTCAAATTGTCTAATTCTTCTTCTCTGAGTTTCGGCAAATTGTCTCTGTAAAGAAACTGGTCTATTTCATCTACATTATCAAATTTGTGGATATAGAGTTGTTCATAATATTCCTTGATTTTCCATTTAATGTCCATGGGGTTCATAATGATATCCTCTTTTTAATTTCTGATATTAAGTCATCTGTGTCCTCTTTCTTATTTTCTTAGTTAGCCTGGCTAGAGATTTATGGACTTTATTTACCTTTTCTAAGAGTTGACTTTTAGTTTTGCTGATTTTCTCTATTGACTTCCTGTTTTCAATTTCATTGATTTCTGCTTTAACTTTTTATTACTCTTTTATTTCTGCTTATTTTGGACTCAGTTTGCTCTTTTTTTCTTCTGTTGTTGGATAGAGTAGTCTAGAGATGTCCATTGTATTAAACTGATTGATGGTGTTATTGAACTGAACTATGTCCTTATTGATTTTTTACCTGCTGTATCTGTCCATTTCTGATAGAGGGTTTTGAAGTCTCCAGCTGTAATAGTGGATTTATCTATTTCTCCTTGCAGCTTTATCAATTTTTGCCTCACATATTTTGACACTCTATTGCTAAAAGCATACATATTGAGGATTGTTATATCTTCTTGGAGAATTGACCCTTTTATTGTTATAGAATGCCCCCTTTTTATCCGTGACAACCTTTCTGGCTCTAACATGTGCTCTGTCTGGGATTAGTTACTCCTGCTTTCTTTTGATTAATATTGGCGTGGAATATCTTTCTCTAGCCCTTTATTTTTAATCTATATGAATCTGTGGACTTCATGTAGATAGCATATAGTTGGGTAGTGTTTCTGATCCACTTTGACAATCTCTGACTTTCTATGGGTGCATTTAGATCATTGATATTCAAAGTGATTACTGATATAGTTGAATTAATATCTACCATTTGTCCAAGGTACTCTCAAGAGAGATCAAACTAGTCAATCCTAAAGGAACTCAGCCCTTAAATACTCATGGGAAGGACTGATGCTGAAGCTGAAGCTCCAGTACTTTGGCCACCTGATGCAAAGAGCTGACTCTTGGAAAAGACTCTGATGCTGGAAAAGATTGAAGACAGGAGAAGAAGGCGACAGAGGATGAGATGGTTGGATGGCTCACCGACTCAATGGACATGAGTTTGAGCAAACTGCAGGGCACAGTGAAGGACAGGGAAGCCTGGCATGCTGCAGTCCATGGGGTTGCAAAGAGTTGAACATGACTTAGCAGCTGAACAACAAAAATAACATATTTATTACAATTTTTTATTTGCTGCTTTGTTTTTTGTTCTTATTTTTGTCTTTCACTCTTTTTCTGCCATTTGTGACTTTAAAGTTTCTTATAAGGCAGATATACTAACAACTGATTCTCTCAAGTTTTGTCAGAGAAAGTCTTGTTTTTTCCTTCATTTTTAAAGGATAATCTTACAGAGTACAGAACTCTAGGTTGGGGTTATTTTTTTTTTCTTTTAGTACTAATTATTTCACTCTACTTTTTCTTTGCTTGCATGATTTCTGAGAAGTTGGAAGTGATTCTTATCTTTGTTCTGCTAGAGGTAAGGTGTTTTTTCCCTCTGGCTTCTTTCAGGAATTTTTCTTTATTTTTTAATTTTCTGTGGTTTGAAATGATATGCTTAAGTTCAGTGTCTGTTATTGAAAACTTTTTTTTTCTTTTTGCAATTATCCTGGTTATTGTTCTCTGACCTTCCTAGATCTGTGGCTTGTTTTCTGACATTGATTTGGGGGAAAATCTCAGACTTCATTGTTTCATTATTTCTTCTGTTTCTTTCTCTCTTACTTCTCTTTTTTCTTCAGATATTCTCATTACCCATATGTTATACCTTTTGTAGTTGTTCCTCAATTATTATTTTATCCTGTTTTTTTTTTCAGTCTCTTTTCCCTTTGCTTTTCAGTTTTTGAAATATCTACAAGTTCAGAGATTCTTTCCTCAGCCATGTTCAGTTTACTGATAAGTCTATCAAAGACAGTCTTCATTTCTGTTGCAATGCTTTTGATCTTGAGACTTTCTTTTTGGTTCTTTCTTGGCATGTGTATTCTTCTGCTTACATTGCTCATTGGTTCTTGCATGTTACACGCTTTATCCATTAGAGCCCTTTTATCTTATTCCTAGTTGTTTTAAAATATGGATCTGATGTTTCCTCTTCAAAATGTCATTTTTTGTCTTTTAGTATGTCTTGTAAATTTTTTCTTCATTGCTGGACACATGGTACTGAGTTTAAAAAAATGCTGAAAATAGGCCTTTAGGACTGTGGTATGAGATATGAGGTGAAGGCAAATATTCTATAGGTTTATGATTAGGTCTTGACCTTTCAGTGAACCTTTGCCTCTGGACTATGAACTTCACATGTACTTTTCAGATTTTTTCCTTTCCTTGGGTGGAACAAGATGGCTAGAATAGGCTGAAATTTGGTATTTCCTTTCTTCCATGTGGAAGGCTCAATGTTCTGGAGCTGGCTATTTCCTTTCCCCTGGGTCAGTTAGGCTCTGATAGAACCCCAGCAGGTTAGGCTCTGGTTAAATAGCTTCTCTTGAGGACAAACCTTGTTAAGAAGGACAGAATGTTCTAGTACATTTCAAAATGGCTCCTTTCCCCCTCTTCTTGCCAGAAACACAAGTTGATTTTTCTTGGATATTCACTGTGAAAATCTGGTAGAGCTTTAAAAGGTAAAACTCATGAAAATCTGCCCGCCACTGCCCCTCCCAAATAACTTAGTGCCAGGAGTGTTTAACTCTCAGAGTTATTTACACTGAACCTCTAGCAACTTGTCCATTACACTTCAGATCTTCCTATCCCTGTACTGGTTCCTGAAGAACTTTCTGCTCTTGTGGATTATAATTCTCTGTATTCACTTGTCAGTTTCTTCAGTTCTGGGGACAGTTGTTTTCTCTGTCACCTTTCTCTCTTGTGGATCTAAGGAGAGTTGTTGATATATTCAGTTTCTTTTTTTCAGCTTTTTTCTTGTTGTTATGATGAAATAGCAACATCTAAGCTCCTTGCATGGTGGACCAGAAGTCAGAAGTCTCAGATTATATTTCCTGTGAATGATTTTTATATAGCAAACAACCTTTCTAAAACAAATGATAAATCTGCTTTTGCTTCATGGAAATTATTTTTATATTTTTTATTTTTCAAAAGGTTTGTATTTGTTTTTAACTCAGTAGTATAGTCATGTGGTCTAAGAAGAAAAAATATAATCAAATATTCATGAAAAATGTTGTTCACATAACTGCTCTTGTCCCCACTGCTTTCTATAGATGACCACACATATCAGGTTCTTGTATATATTTCTAGTATATAAAAGAAAATACAAATATAGATTCTTGTGAATTTCCTTTTTTACACAAAGAGCACATACAGTATATATTTTGTCTATATCTTACTTTTCCCCTCCTAACAATATATCATAGAGATCTGAATATCTTCCCATATTAATATAGCTTTGTCTTTTATACAGCTGCATAATATTCTATTCTGTTGTGTGGTGTATTATAGTTCATTTAATCATTCATTATTGGTGAACACTTGGATTGTTTCCTATTCTGCAAATAACCTGTTTTCAGGGGGTTTTTTGGTCATTTTGTATGTAAGCAAGTGTATTAATAAGATACACAACTAAAAATTAGGTTGCCATGGTGTGTTTTTTTTATAGATACTGCCAAATTGTTCTCCACAAAAGCTATATTAATACAATAAACTCCACAGATAAACCCTGGTTTTCTGTTTATAGGTGTTAGCCATATTATAGGAGATATTTAATCCATAATGAAAAAGAGTGAGCTATAATAGTCACAAGTTTCCCTCCTACAAAGGCTTTTAAAAATGATGAGAATTTGAATTCACACTTCCCATCATTAGCAGCACTATGCACTTCATGTTTAACATTAGCCTAATTCTGTGATCTTTTCTGATCACCACAAAACCTCTCAACAGCTATTTCACCTGGAACAAGTTTCCTCAGAATAATAACTACTATTAGTCACTTAAATGACATAAAGTGATTTAGATGCTCCCTAGAGTAGAATTCAGCTTCCAGGTGCTTTGACCAGCTCACAGCATCACATTTCACTGCAGCTGTGGTGTGAGCTGGAAGTTTATGGCATGAAAAGCAGCTGGACTAAGCTTCATCAGGTGAGTAGCCATGCGACAGTGAAGTGATCTGGTCAGGTGCTGCCAGTACTGTTTCAAGGGGCATGCTTTGCCAGCCAGCCATGAAGAGTCCTTCTGTCTCATATGCATGCACTAGGGTGGACTCTCCAGTAAGGAGGCATCTAGCTGATGATTTCAGGTGAAGGGTTGATCGAGTTAGAAATAGGCTCAGTCTTGCTGTGTGTTCTTACTTGAGTCTGGGTGAGTGGGCTGTAAGGTTTTAGAGAGAAAGAGGCAACAAAATCAGTATTGCTTAGTATTGTGAATTTTTATTCTGCCATCTTATTGCAAAATCACAATAATCTAATATGCTTCCAGGAAGTTGGTATTTGAATCAGAATATATTTACTGTAGGCTATCCCATTATATAAGTATCCCAGCCTTTTTATTTTGGATCTGCAAGTTTCAACAAGAGAGAAAAAAAGCTTTCTGTAGCTCATGGGAAAAGGAGGGAAAGGATAAAAAGAACATGCTGTTTGTTGAATGCCTACCCTGCCAAACCGAGCTAGCTGTTGTACATGTAAGGAGAGACTAAAGCTAGGTTTTTGTTTTCCCATGAAACTTAGCAAAGGCTTTTTGATCTTAAAGTTCTGGGTAGCTTTTCTGACCCAGAAAATGAAGACCAAAATCAAACAGTGTATTAGGTATATACATTATTATATGACAGGGAAAGAATGTTTGTTGAGGAGCTGATCGCATTTTAGATGTTGTACAGAACACTGTGGATGCAACAAAATTAATTGTCTCTGTGCAGATAAGTCTGCCTAGAACACTGAAGTTATCAAATCACCATCTCTTCACAGCCCTATACCTATATGGCTCCTTATCAGGGAAAAAAAAAAAAAAACCCTCACAGATAATAGTTCCCTAGGAGTAAATTTCTTGCCTTATTTTCTATTTTCATCTCACAGATAAAAATTGCAATATGAAAAGATAGTTCTTCCCAACTCTCAGAATCCATTAGAATTTCTACAGCCTGATGCTCTTTAAGGTAAACATGCCGTATGCATTTACTGCAATAAACTCATCGGATTTACATTTTGATTGTCGAACACTGTACAAATTGCACATAATTGCCTTCTCTACGGCTACACTCTTGCTATTTGAAACTTTTGAAAATCTTCCTCATCTGGAATTCGGTAAGAGATTAATCTTCCCATCAAATAAGGGGACAGGAAATTGTCTTTTGCAGTTGTATCCTGTGAGGACACTACTAATTAGAAGCCATTTCCTGCTCTCTGACCACTTTCTTGCAGCCCTCCCCGGAGGTCCAAGAGAGGCCATGTGACAGCACTTGAGCTGAAGCCCTTGGTGGTCAGCAGCACTTGTCTACGTGCTCTGTTTGGAGATAGTAGGAATCCAAATTATTTCCAGATCTCTTCTGTCTGTAGAGGAGGGTTTCTCAAATGTGACACTATTGATATTCAGGCCATAGAATTCTTTGTTGTGGGGGCTGTCCTGAGCATTTTAGGGTGTTTATCAGTAAGTCTGGGCCACTGCCCATTGAAGGCCAGTAGCAAACCCCTAAGTTTGACAACCAAGCGTCTCCAGGCATTGCTGAAGGTCCCTGGGAGGCAGAATCACCCAGGTTGTGAATCACTGCTCCAGAGCTATTGGAGTCACATTAAATATCCAAGCAGGCTGAGGTCACAGACGACGTTCAGATAAAACCATCTGGGTGAATTTCTTCCCTATCTCTGCACAAACATCAGGAAGAAACTGATTCACACAGTAGCTTTGTTTCCAAAAGTTCTTTCTGAGTTAGGTAAAATCAGAGCAGAGACTTGACTTCTTTGACCCAGTCTCCCTGTATGGAGAGGAATGGCCGTTCTAGCTGTCATTCAAAAGTTTCCAGAGTCCGTGTCTTTTTTTTTTTTTTCCTCTTCCAATATATGCAGAGATGGCCTAAAAATGGTAGGTGTAATTTCCATGAATGGCAGTGAAATTTATGTTCGGGATATTTAAGAATTCAAACTAATACATTGTTTAGCTTCCATCATCTTGGTTGAATGAGATCAAACAAGAAAAATATAACTATTTATATCTTTCAAATATGTATTTGCGATTTTGGATGACAGATTGCTTTGGAGATGGAGGGTAAGAGACAAATGGCCCCAATACTCAATAAAAGTAAGTTTCTTTTTGATCTTGTGATCCACTGTGCATATACTTGGCAGAGCAATTTTAACACTGTTGTTCAGTAGCAAAATCCTGTCTGACTCCTTGAGACACCGTGAAATGTAGCACTCCAGGCTTTCCCATCCTTCACTATCTGCCAGAGTTTGCTCAAATTCATGTCCATTGAGTTGGTGTTACTATCTATCTCATTCTCTGCCCACCCCCCTTCTCCTTTTGCCTTCAATCTTTTCCAGGATCAAGATCTTTCCCAAAGAGTTGGCTCATCACAATTTTAACACTCCAGCTGCTTATTTATTTTTGTATCTGCCTTCCAGTTGTAGATGTTGGCTCCCACATGGCAGGAACCATGCCTGTTTTATCTGTGTGTCCTCATTATCCAATATAGTCATAAAACACATTGGGCCAACAACACTATACTATAAATTCTATGTGAGTCAAATTATGTTCAGTCATGTTCCTGCTGTTTTCCCCTGGGTCCTAGCGCAGTGCCTGGTATATAAGACATTCAACACGTGTGTTTGTGGAACAACTGCATGATTGAGAATCACCCTGGAAGACTGGTTGAATCCTGGCTGCACAAGTCAAAGAAATTTTGGCTTCAGAGTTCAAATGAATCCAAACTAACTCACTTTAACTTGTTTCAGCTAGGGTTTTGGGGAAAGGTACTTTTATATTTAAATTTGCTATCTTTATAGGCAACTGAAAAGAAAAGTTAGTGCTTTAAAAAAGCATCCCCCATATTCTGATGGATAAGTACAAATTGATACAAATGTAGTTTCTCTCAATAAATGAAGTTTCTTCTGCCTAATTCAGCTGAAAGGAATGAACACATATATTTATTTTACTAGAGCCTCTTTCCCCTTTACATTTTGTTTTTAAAGGCAGTTTAGCATAGTGATTATACTGCCAATGCTAAAGTCAGACTGCCAGAATTCATCATACCTGGTGTGAATGTGTAACTTTCAAAAATTGCCTAAACTTGCTATACTTTAATTTTTTTATGTAATAGATTCATGAGTTAAAAAATACTACTGACCTTATGAAGATAATAGATGGATTAAATGAGTAAAAATGCATAAATGTGCTTAAAACTCCTGAGTGGTGTACTGTGTTAAATTATACTTTCTTTGACACATATATTCAATCTGAAAAGTACTTATACACACCTATATATATACTGATCCTGTTTTATTTACATACATTAGTANCTCTTCCAATATATGCAGAGATGGCCTAAAAATGGTAGGTGTAATTTCCATGAATGGCAGTGAAATTTATGTTCGGGATATTTAAGAATTCAAACTAATACATTGTTTAGCTTCCATCATCTTGGTTGAATGAGATCAAACAAGAAAAATATAACTATTTATATCTTTCAAATATGTATTTGCGATTTTGGATGACAGATTGCTTTGGAGATGGAGGGTAAGAGACAAATGGCCCCAATACTCAATAAAAGTAAGTTTCTTTTTGATCTTGTGATCCACTGTGCATATACTTGGCAGAGCAATTTTAACACTGTTGTTCAGTAGCAAAATCCTGTCTGACTCCTTGAGACACCGTGAAATGTAGCACTCCAGGCTTTCCCATCCTTCACTATCTGCCAGAGTTTGCTCAAATTCATGTCCATTGAGTTGGTGTTACTATCTATCTCATTCTCTGCCCCCCTCCTTCTCCTTTTGCCTTCAATCTTTTCCAGGATCAAGATCTTTCCCAAAGAGTTGGCTCATCACAATTTTAACACTCCAACTGCTTATTTATTTTTGTATCTGCCTTCCAGTTGTAGATGTTGGCTCCCACATGGCAGGAACCATGCCTGTTTTATCTGTGTGTCCTCATTATCCAATATAGTCATAAAACACATTGGGCCAACAACACTATACTATAAATTCTATGTGAGTCAAATTATGTTCAGTCATGTTCCTGCTGTTTTCCCCTGGGTCCTAGCGCAGTGCCTGGTATATAAGACATTCAACACGTGTGTTTGTGGAACAACTGCATGATTGAGAATCACCCTGGAAGACTGGTTGAATCCTGGCTGCACAAGTCAAAGAAATTTTGGCTTCAGAGTTCAAATGAATCCAAACTAACTCACTTTAACTTGTTTCAGCTAGGGTTTTGGGGAAAGGTACTTTTATATTTAAATTTGCTATCTTTATAGGCAACTGAAAAGAAAAGTTAGTGCTTTAAAAAAGCATCCCCCATATTCTGATGGATAAGTACAAATTGATACAAATGTAGTTTCTCTCAATAAATGAAGTTTCTTCTGCCTAATTCAGCTGAAAGGAATGAACACATATTTATTTTACTAGAGCCTCTTTCCCCTTTACATTTTGTTTTTAAAGGCAGTTTAGCATAGTGATTATACTGCCAATGCTAAAGTCAGACTGCCAGAATTCATCATACCTGGTGTGAATGTGTAACTTTCAAAAATTGCCTAAACTTGCTATACTTTAATTTTTTTATGTAATAGATTCATGAGTTAAAAAATACTACTGACCTTATGAAGATAATAGATGGATTAAATGAGTAAAAATGCATAAATGTGCTTAAAACTCCTGAGTGGTGTACTGTGTTAAATTATACTTTCTTTGACACATATATTCAATCTGAAAAGTACTTATACACACCTATATATATACTGATCCTGTTTTATTTACATACATTAGTATATATAATATATATAGACATACATATATACATGCACACCTTGGTTAAATATATTTTTCCTGATTCATATATATATATATATATACTTACATATATATATACTTACATATATATATATACTTACATATATATATATACTTACATATATATATTTTCCAGGTAAAGCAATTAGATAAATTCCTGTCTCTCCAACTGTAGGCATATGTGAACAACTGATAAAAAGCAAGATTACAGTCCATAGAAAATCCTAGAGAAAGAATATCCAAGTTGTCAGCTTTGAAGGCATGAAAGTCTCATGCCATTGCAGAGACATGGCTGGCCTAGTGGCTTTAGCAAAAACAAAATGCTAATGAAGAATGCAAAGGAACAGCTTTAGGGGAAACAAAGGAATAATGCAGCAGAAATTGGAGGCTTCCATTTTGTAAATATTTGGGTTGGTGGAAATTTGTTAATTGAGGCCATTGATTTCCACCTGAAAATGGTAGCAATATCTAATTCATTAAAGCCTGAAATAACATCCTTTGGGCCAAATGGGGTTATTTCATTCTTAACCTCTTAGTGATATATTAACAGTTGGAAAGCATTTGGACGCATATCTTAAAAAGTGCCACATTAACAGGAATTCACCCTGGAAAAAAATTTGAAAGAACCCCAATCTACAACCACACTTGCTCTCAGAGTGGGGAAAGGCCCCATGGCCTCCAGCCCCTGTCTTCCTCCTTGGCAGTATTTTAAGGTCTGTGTTTAATATTGCCGAGCCTACTTGAGTGATAAATGTAACTGTATAAAAATTACTTATTACAGGCTGTCATGTTGCCTCACTCACATCGGCTGGGCTGCAGGCATTGTACATAAAACTTGAATCTCTACCTTGACAGCGTCAGCCGCACTGGCTTTAAAGTAAAATGCTTTCAGTCATGAATACAAAACATAATTTACCTTTTCATAATACTTCAGCTTGAAACAAGTTGGAAAGCTCATGTTACCGTCAGACCAATACCTGCGCCCAGTGGAGAACCAGCAAATTCCAAGCTGTCACCTGAAAGGCGCTGCTGCTCCCCTGCCGTCCCTTTGAAGCAAACTTAAGCTGCTAAACTGTGGGGCCTCTAATTTTTAAAGTCGTATTTATGTGTAATTCCTTTTTGCAACTCCGCAGTGACAACACGTTGTCAAGATGGATTAGCTCGTTCTCTCAACTGGTATTTGTATTGGAATTCCTCGCTGAATGGATCTCTCTCATTCTGGAAGCTCCCAGACTCCTTCTAGCAACTGTTTTTTGTTGGAGAGGTGAGAAAGCAGGCACTTCCTATCTCTTAAAACGGAAGCTCTTACCCCTTTGCAGACACCGTCTGGACTCTCCTTGAGCTCTCTTTTAAACACCATTCAAATCAGTGCCTCGGCCCAGCCAGTGCGGTCCCCACCGGCTTGGGGGACTCACGGGTTGGTCCCGAATCTCTGCTTAATCGAGCCGCTGACTACAACCTGCGGATGTCAGCTAGATGGAAATCGAATGTGAAGGTTCCAAGGAGCCTCTCTGCAGCACAGCTGATTCATTGTGACTGTTTTCATGGTTGTTCGTGATGCACACAGTATGTGAAGCTGCGTCCGCGGGGGGCGTCTGCCCACCAGCCTCCCGCCGCGTCGGCGGCCGGGCCCCCACCAGACCGCGGTGGCAACGGAGCCGCACAGGCCTCCCGTTAGCCCAATTCCTTGTGACAATGTTCACATTCACTTAGGGCCCACAGTGCTTGTACTTGTCAGCTGGGATAAATGATGGAAAAAAAAGTCCCACTGTGGAAAGAGAAACAGAATGGCCATTGGAAGGACTTTTCTTGCCCCCTCCTCCGTGCTCCTCTCCTAAGCTCCCCTCCTTAAGAAACAGCTCCTGCGTTTGCAAGTTCTCCTTCCCTTTGCCCAGATAATGAAGGCCAGAGAAAAGACAGCCAACCTGCAGGGACATTCAATATCATGAGTTGTTCTCTTTGAAATTCTAGGACAAGTGAAACAGATTCTGAAGGAAAACCAGTAGGGCATGGAAAGTCTTGCTGCTTAGACAACTCTCCCTGAGATGCTGAATTTGGATTTCACAGTCTGCTTATTTGTCTATACAGTATCCTTTGCTAAGGAACTTAAAGCAGCATCTGGACACTACTTTTCATCTTTGTAAAAGCCCCAGTGGTCATCTTTTTAATAGCAATTTGAAGGTTTTCCACCACGGGGCTTCAGATCTCTCTTGTCCAGCTCTTTCCTCAGGCACACTCTCCTCCATTCCCCCAGAGGGGCTTGTCTTAGGCAAAGATACCTCTTCCCCTCTTCTCCTCTTCCCAGTGCTGTCATTACACCTATTGGGCCAGTCACCCATCTCCTCCTTCAGTGCTTCCTTCTGTGATTAATGGAAACAAGTTTTTCTTTATCTTATGAGGTACGGAAGGGACATAGAGTAAATCCCAAGTTAAAGAGGTAAAGCCCCTTCCCTCTAGGGTGTGCCTCTTGTTCCATATACTTCCTCAGCCAAGACCCTTGCAATGGACACTGGTAATAAAATGTCATATCATAGCCCCATTTCAACATTTATTGATCTTTACCAATGTGGCCAGTGGACTCTCGCCTGCTATATTATCTCTTCTCTGTACCTAAGTATAATTTCCCTTGGACAGTATGTTCTTTTTATTTTTTAAAATTTTTATTGGAGTATAGATTCTTTACCATGTTGTGTTAGTTTCTGCTGCATAGCACAGTGAATCATCTATGTGTATACCTATATCTTCCCTTTTTTTTGGATTTCCTTCTCATTTAGGTCACCACAGAGGACTGAATAGAGTACCCTGTGCTACACAGTCTATTCTCATCAGTTATCGGAGCAGTGTGTATATGTCAGTCCCAATCTCCCAGTTCATCCCTCCCTCTCCCTCCTCTCTCGGTACCCACATGTTTGTTCTCTACATCTGTGTCACTATTTCTGCTTTGCAAATGGGTTCATCTGTACCATTTTTCTTGATTCTACATATATGCATTAATATATAATATAGGATATTTGTTTTTCTCTTTCTGACTTACTTCACTCTGTATAACAGTTTCTAGGCCCATCTAAATCTTTGTAGATGACCCAATTTCACTCCTTTTTATAGCTAAGTAATATTCCATTGGACAGTATGCTCTTTTGAATGCATAAGACCATTTGAGAGTGCTCATTTGAATTTAGAAGTATATAAGCTATTGTTGGGTCTAGATCATTTGTTTTACATGAGGTCTTGAATGAGCCCTAATTGGATATTCATGTCTGCTAAGCAGTATTTGTTTTCAGTTGTTAATTCTTTTAGGTGTCTAAAGACTGAATGGATTCTTACTGGGTTCTGGAATAAAACTGTAGTATGAGATACTTGTATTGGATGAGTAATTGTGAGATTTGCATTTCTTTTGTCCCACTGAAACCACTGAAAGCACATTTATTCATTTGCACCTTTATAAGTGTTGTGTTAATTTCTTCTAAATTTATAGTAGCACTGCAGTAATGTTGTAGAACATTATTTCAGAGATCACTTCTGATTACTCCTGTTCATAAACATGCCTCTGCAACAGGTAAGCTGATTATTACAAGTAGAAATTGAATTCTTTCCATACGTTTAAATCACTGTCACATGTAGAGATATATCAGAGTCTGTAGCTCTATAGCATGCACACAGGGTCAACTGGAATGTAAGGAAGACCTATTCACTAAATAAGACTTAATTCAGAATCCACTCTGGGTTTTAATATGTCTTACAAGGAGCTATAGAAGCTCAGAGAAGGGAAAGATACATGGCTCCATAAAAAGCTAACATGAGAGTATGATTTGGAAAAGCAGAGTGGAAGGAAGAACAGAGTGCAGCAGTTACAGTGTTGAATGAATACGGTACATTTAATCCCCAAAGAGATCAGCTTGATTGGAGCAAGAAACTTGGGCTGGGACAAATGGGAGACAGAGTTCTTCAAGTGGATTTTGAAGAAATGTGATGTAGAGGAGATGCTGAGGAGAATGTATTTATCCTGAAAACCACAATGAGCCCAAAATTCAGTTGCCCAGATGAAAGTATGTGTGTGTGTGTGTGTGTGTTGTGTGTGTGTGTGTGTGTGTGTGGAGATGAGGCTAATACTTGTTGAGTGCTAACATGTGCTAAGTATAGTTCTAAGTGTTTAAGTATATTTTGTCACTAAACCTTTTAACGATGAAGATGAAGTAGGAATAGTTATTATAATTTTCTATGAATGCGGAGGCTGAGAGAAAACATATTCATTCCCTAAGGCTGTTCAGCAAGTCATAGAAACAGAAGTTGGATCTTGAACTACTTGGCACCTATTCTACACTCTCTAGGGTCTTTGAGGAAGATCCTTTGACTCATTATTTAAACATTATGGCTCACTAGTTTGTAGAGCATGCCAGATAGAACCTACTGGGTAGATACTCAGTTTAAGACATGGTTAGAAGAGCTGCTTAGCAACTGCCTGCCAGTTTATAATGTAGCTGGAGGTGGTTAAAGTGATAGATCAAGAAAAGGTCTGTTAGTTCCAAATAGTATATCTCATTTAGACTCTTATCTCTTGACTTTAAACACTCTTGAAACTTTTTAGCGCTTCATTATTCAGTTCAGTTCAGTCGCTCAGTTGTGTCTGACTCTT
>NIZD01121193.1:0-42913 GCA_003182575.1 Pseudois nayaur | reverse complement strand
GCTTTAGCATCATTCCTTCCAAAGAACACCCAGGACTAATCTCCTTCAGAATGGACTGGTTGGATCTCCTTGCAGTCCAAGGGACTCTCAAGAGTCTTCTCCAACACCACAGTTCACTGGCAATTGCAATGCAAGGTGAAAAAACCAGAACTTTGACGGAAACTTGCCAGGCCTTAGCATTGCATGATCTTTTTATACAACTTCTATGAGAGAAATAACAGGACTATAATAAAGCTTCTCCTACTCCTTCATGTTATTATGTCATAAGTCATGTGACATATATGGTTTCTGTTTTAAGTAACCCCAAACTCTTAAAAGCTGAAAGGGGATTGTAAATGATTAGGCAACAGAAATATCCTTGCAACTTTCTAATAATATTTTTTTATTGATCTAGAAGAGGTGATTAACAACTTGGTTTTAAAGACAGTTTTGAAATAGACAGCTGAGGCTGTGTAGGAGATTCTGAAGGCAGAACACTGTCTTCCCTCATGGGGTTTATTATGAAGATGACCTTGAGTTCCCCAAGGGTTGGCCCCATTAATTGTCCATCTCACAGATGCAGACCCATTCCGAGTGAGACAAACAATCCAGGGTCAAAGACAGGAAGGATCAAGGTTGTTTCCTTTTCCTTGGGGAAAAAAATAGGCTACATTTACCAAGTATGGGTGAAGGAAGGGGAGGGGAAAGACTGACCCTGTACAAACAGAACCTTACCAACTGTGTTTCTAAAAATCCCCATTGTTCACCCCAGAATGGAATCTTCCTGATAACAACTCAAGGTATAAATTGTATGTGGAAGGGAAATAAAATCTATTCCCTACCTACCCCCTTGCCCTCTGTATCATGAATCTCTATTATCTAACCTAGTGCCTGGTACTTAGTTGGTGCTCATTAATTTTTAAAAATGAATTAATGGGTCATTTAGGAATAAAAGAAGGATTGAAGGAGGAACCCCTTTAAAATGTAAAATTCCCAAAGTTGCAGGCTAATGTTTTGACTCTGATGACAAAATATTGTTTAGTCTTCAAGTGCTTATCATTTATCATTCTGTCATAATACAATTTAGAAGATGATTAAGAGTCCTTGCTATAGTTGGCAGGTACCGAAAAAGAGCCAATACTGGTCTGTAGACAGCATATCTTGCTGTCTAGTCTTCCTGCCATCTGTGCAAATGGAGGTAGTTTTTATTGAAACTTGGGGATTATAAAGATGGAGGATGCCTACATAAAAGCTGTGTCAATAGCTTCTGCAGCAATGTCTATGGGGCCCCTGCCAAATGGGCAGCTGAGGGGAGAATCTCTCAGTAACAGTCTTCCTCTCCTCTCTCTGGTCAATATTCTAGACATGTCTGTGCAAAGGGATTCTGAAATGACTCCTTGATAGCTTTTTGAAGCCAACTGGACTGCTGCCTAAGGACATACTTTTCTGCTTGCTCACCCTTCCTTGAGGGGGAAAAAACAGATGAGAATGATCTCTGAGGTACTCAGTTTGACTTGATGGGGATGAGCGAGGCCCTCTCTACTTTCTTGGATTCTCTGCCAATGCTCGTCCTGTGTGCTGTGGAAGGAAGTCCTTATCCTCTCAGCCTGGTGTTCTGGCTGAGGCTATTTGCATGTCCTCGCCAGGGACGAAGGACAGCACCCACAGGAAGCCCAGGGGATCTTGGCCCATGAGGCCATTTCTCTGTTCCTAGTGGAATTCAGATGGAGGTGAGGCCTCTGCTGTTCACTCTAAGGAGACAGTTACTGCATCACGGGAAGGAGCATTCATTTAACATCTAGAAAATGTCAGCTGAGCGCCTACAACGTGCTCTGTCAACAAGGCAGACACGATAGTGCCCATCCCCACCTGGAGCTCAGGTGGCAGGATCTCCAAGAGGAGCAGCAATGCCACTCAGCAAAGCAAAGGTGAATCCAGCCCCGTCGCTGAGATCACTTGCGGGAGGCCTCCCTGACCTCTGTGAAGAGTCTGAGCTTGACTAAAACCCCACCTTTTCAGGGCACAGGATTTATTATTTGTTTGAAGGAAGCTAGTAAAGTCCTCTCTTAAAAAAAAAAAAAAAAAGCCATTATGTTAAGGTGAAAGTCACTCAGTCATATCCAACTCTTTGTGATCCCAAGGACTATACAGACCATGGAATTCCTCAGGCCAGAATACTGGAGTGGAGCCTTTCCCTTCTCCAGAGGATCTTCCAGGCCCAGGGATTGAACCCAGATTTCCCGCATTGCAGGCAGATTCTTAACCCGCTGAGCCACAAGGGAAGTCCATGTTAAGGTGAGTGGAGAGAAACTGGCCTCCTGGTGGTTGTTTTCTAAACTTGGAGATCTTATCCTTTTACTCTACTGTTGGGTCCCCCCATCCCTGACAATATTGTGAGGCCCTATCAGTGAATATGGGCTTCCCAGGTGGTACTAGTGGTAAAGAACCTGCCTGCCAATACAGCAGACATAAGAGACATAAGATATGCAGGTTCACTCCCTGGGTCAGGAAGATCCCCTGGAGGAGAGCATGGCAACCCACTCCAGTGTTCTTGCCTGGAGAATCCCATGGACAGAGAACCCTGGTGAGCTACAGTCCATGAGGTCGCAAAGTTGGACATGACTGAAGGAAAACTTGGCATGCACACATCAGTGAATATGTGCAGAATTCGGGTCCAGTTTTACGCACATGCTGACTCCACCTTCTTCCCATTTCAAAGACTCTGGCCTTAACTGAGTTTCTCTAAGTCCCCCGTTTCTGTTCCTTTCTCCTGAGACAAACTGACCACCTCCAACTCGTGAATGTTTTTTCATGATCCTACTCACAGATTTTCTGCAGAAACTATCACCCCAGCTCCTTCCTCAGGTTATTGTCTGAAGTTTGGACAAAGTTGGGGAAACAATGTCTAACTATATGGAATAGACTATTGGTTCAATATGCGTTGATCTAAATTGGGAAAAAAAAAAAAGAATTCTAAATTGCCAACATTATTCTTACAAGGGACAGATCTCCATCCCATGTCCCCCTGGGCTGGGTGCTTTTATGTGGGTGGCACACTGAACACCATGGCTCTTGATGGGTTCTAAGGTATATAAAGGCACAAGAAGGACTTCTTTTCAAAAGATCTCTTCTACTGACCAGTTCACTTCATTTTGAGGGATGCATCCTTTTAGGTTCATATCTGGTCTTTAACTATTTAAATCCATATCTTGTTCTGTAAGAGACTGACTTCTTCCTAAAACCTGTCCATGTAAAATGAACGCAAGAGAATGAACACTGTGATGGGTGAATGGAAGAAGAATGTGGAAAGGGTTAGTATGAAGGAGATGGGGTGAAACCTGATGGAAACTTGGCATGGGAGATGCGGAGAGGAGAAAAGATGATACGTTTTCCCTTTCACCTCTCCTAACCCTCTCTGATTTGTTGACTGCTCTGTCTTGAGGGACTTTCATGGGCTATTCTTCTTGGTGGTAACCCTCTCAAATTGTGTCACTCCAACTTACATATTGACCTGTGTCCTAGACTGCTGTGTACGACCGGGCAGGATGAACCTCGCACAAGTCTGGGGCACCATTCACACAACCGCTACTGCTGAGCTGTGTAGAAGCCACAAGGTCCAAGGCTAAGCCCTGGATGATGCGCCCTTTATGATGCACAAAGTTTGATGGGCTCCCTTCCTGCCCTCAGACAAAGCTCCCATCTGTGTCCTATATTCCACTTCATCTCCTCCTCTCCGCCTCTCTTGACATCATCTCCTTTCTCTCCTCTATTTTCAATATCCCTGTCTCTCCACTGGCTTTTCCATTAACATTAGTCTTACTCAATCACCTCTTAACCTTCAAAACAAACAAATCAACCAACCAACTAACTAACTGAGCAAGCAAGCAACCAACCAATCAACTAACCAACTCCCAGTCCTACTGGAGCTGAGACACTCTTCTCCCTTCAAAGTTAAATTTCTCAGAAAAATCCTACTAGCCAATGTTTCCAGTTCCTTACCACCCTTGCTTTCCTTGGTTCACAGCATTCAGTCTTGGCTGCGCTGCTCCACTGAAGTTTTTCGCACTGGAATCACTAATGTCCTCTTTATTTCTAAACCCCATAGATGTTTTATGGTCTTCATTTTGCTTAGCTCTCGCCTGCATTTGACCCAGCCAGCCACAGTCACCAGGTTGAAACCTTTCTTCCTTGGCTTTGTGAGGTCTCACTGTCCTGCTTCACTTCCTTCTCCACACTCTCTCATGGTCCTCCTCTAGTCCCACCCCATCTCCTTAATGTGTTGGCTCCTTTTCCTTCATCAATACCCTGAATGTCCCCGATATGCATTAGGTCAGAATCAAGTCAGTTAAAGAATTTAGAGGGACCTGTGAAGAGTTTCTAATATTTTAGTTCATCAAACAAGAACACTAAAAAAACCTAAATTATGATTATTAGAATAGTTATAAGAAAAACAGCACTTTATTGTTAAAAATCTGAGAGAATATATGCACAGAAGAAAAGACAGTCCCTTGAAAGGAATACATTAAGCTTTACAAAAGACTAACTTATTTTTGCTCATGGATGGGTGAAACTTTCATTCCTAACAGCAGTGGGCTGGAACACAGTGTTTGGAACTGTGTGTGAGAAAACGGAATCTGGCAATGCGAGCAGAATTCTTTAGTGAGGTTAGCCCCTCTGCTCTATAGCTCACAAATGTTTTCTGCCAGTGTGTCACTTGTCTTTAACTTTGCTTACAACAGAGGCTCCAGAGAGGAAATGATCAGATCCTGACTTTAACTATGCAAGCTAAAAATAGAAGGCAACTTACTTGATTTATTAAGGATATTCATAAAAATCCATAGCATATAATATACCTAATGGGAAATTTTTGGAGATGTTCACTTCGAGGTTGAGAACAGGGCAGTGATATCCACTAGTACTGCATCTTTCCAATACTACACTGGGGACTTTCCTGGTGGTCCAGTGGCTAACACTCCGAGCTCCCAATGTAGGGGGCCCAGGTTCAATCCCTGGTCCAGGAACTCAATCCCACATGCTAAGAGTTCTCATACTACAGCTAAAAATCCCTCAACTCACAACTAAGACCTGGTATAGCCAAATAAATAAACACTGTGTGTGTGGGGGGGGTGGTCTGCATTGGAGGACTTAGCAGATGTAGTAAAGCAAGGTGAGCAAATCAATGATATACATGCTGGAAGAAATAAAATTGTCACTATTCACAAATGATATCAGTGTGAACATTAACAAATTCAAACTAATACATTATTAGCATTATAAAGTTTATAAAGGTTTTTGTAGAGTCAATTTAATATCTCTATATCAATTACAAACAATTGAAAAATGAAGCATTTTTTAAAATGCCTTTTACAATAGCATCAACAGTTTACTATAGCATCAAATCTAAGAAAAATTTGCAAGACATTTGTGCAAAGTATGTAAAGTTATTGATAGATATTAAGGACCTAAATAAATGGAGTTAATTCTTCTCTCAAATTGATATATAGGTTGGTTCAAAGCAATTTCAGTAAGAATCCAGGAGTGTGCATGGGTAAGTATGTGTGTGTGGAAATGGATAAGCTGTTTCTCTAACACACGTGGGGACGATAAAGGACAGGAAGAGCCAGCTGTGTCTTGAAGAAGGAAGACGAGCTGAGAGAACTGGTTATCTGTATATCAGGACTTATGATAATGATACAATAATTCTGAGAGTTTAATAATTGCATGAATGTCCAACCAAGGCTCAGAGGTTGTCTGGCACACAGAAGGTCTAAGACTGCAGAGGATGAGGGCTGTAACTTGATCACAGGTCAGCTCACCCCTAAATCTAGCATCCACGCCACTCTGCTGCTTCTCCTGTCCTAATCCCTTCCGCTGGTGTAGCACTTCATGATTCCAAATCTCTGTTGTGTATGCCCTCCGTGTCCAGTCGCTGATTAAAGCAACACCAGAAGAATTAAAAACTACCTTCTTTTCTGAGCTTTGGGTCGGGGTGGTCCATTGTGAGCAAATCCCAACTACGCTCCCCACCACACTCGCTTTTCTGAAGACACAGGGCCGACTGACAACTCTGCTTTTTCACTGAAATATTCAGTTTATCGAAGGGAGAATCTCCACAGGAGGTGACCAGAGAAAAGGCTGCTGCTGTGAGAGGAGCTAAGCTCTGCAAGAGCAGTTAGATCCGGCTTCCACGCTGCTTGAGGAAGTGGCTGGACACAGCTGGTCAGCAGAGGCTGGGACCTGCATGAAGCCACCTGCTGGGGTACAGCCCCTGACAATGCGCGGGGGATAAGTTACCTCTGCTGACCACCCAAGGCTGTGATTTTAATACTAGCCAGGAAGGAAAGCAGCGGTGGTATCTCTGTAAACTGGGCATGAGATTTGGAACTTGATCACCCACAAGGCAAAGTCCCTGAGATTCTCATATAAACTTACAGCTCAGAACTGAACACTCCAATGAACTATGTTGATGCCATTCTGAGATCGCTCATAGGGAGAAATGAGCAGGAGGAAAATCCCTCCAACTTCATGAAAATGTCCAGGCCTTCAAAAAAGAGAAAATTCATGCCTGGGGAACTGGGAGATAAAACATCTTCCCCTTATCAAACACATATTCTATTCACACAGAACTTCCTTGAGGGGGAAAAAAATTAGAGTGATATGCCACTGATGAGAACATTTATTGCAAACATTTTTTTTCTATGCTACTGAACATCTAGAATTATAGGGATGAGGGATGGATGCATGTGAATGAAGCATTTAAAAATGCTTCTGCTAATTCCACTATGAATTCTCTTTTTTTCCCACTATGATGTAACTTTTGTGTAAATCTTGTGTAAATTTTCCACTATTTTTTCTGATTTCTTATTTTCCACTATTATTTCTTATGATTTCTTATTTGTCATCATATAACTGTGTACACAGAAACTATCCTTAGTTAACTGAATTTTATTCAAGTCACAGTGTCTTAGGATGAAATGTGTCATTTTTCAATATCAGCTTACTGGAAAGCAACATCCCAATTTTTGTCTTTAAAATTCAGGTGACAGCCAATTCTGTCATTTCAAGTGAGAATCCTTAAAACTCTTTAACTACACTGGGTCATATCCATTCACGGTAAGATGAACAAACGAATAACATCTGTTGTGAGATGTATTTTAGGTAGTGCCTTTAGAGGTATCTCCAATGACCTTCCCTTCTGGGTTTCTGCTATTTTTCCTCTTCCCTCACAGTGGGCTTCATTCAGCCCTGAAGCAGGTGAGTTTTCATTAGCAGTGCTGCTTCAGCCTCTCAGTATGACTGGCCCACAGTATAACTGCTTTTCACAGCTATTGGCAGCATGGATGTAATTGTGTGAAATTAAGATTTAGTTCATAAATCTTTTCTTAAGACACAGTCTCAGCCCTTTTCTCAAGGGCTGAGCTGACAGGACTTAGAAAGGACAGGGCTGAGATTTGAACTGGTCCATTAGGGGGCAGTCAAATACTGTTCACGTCAGAGCTCTAGCTCTGCTTTTGATGACTGCGATTTTCAAGGTTACAAATTATTTGAATAAGTAGCAACTGGTAGTTATCAAGTAGCTTTCTCAGTACTTCATGCTTTCAATTTCCCAGCCCATGTTTTTAGTTTGTAATATTGTTCATAATTAGCCCATAAAATTTTTATGGGGAAGGAGTTTGAAGCTGGTTAACAATATAAGTAAATAAACTGATGATAAAATACATGAAGAAAGTGATGATAAGATCGGTTATCTTGACTTTTTAACTAATGTTGGTAGCTTAAGATAGCCATATCATTCATTCTTTAGGCACACAAGGGTGATTATGGCCGGAAGAGAAAAGACAAATCATACAATTATTAACTTTTCCTTTTATTTAGATCTGGTCTTAGAATCTATCACAAATATTCATTTAAATTTAAAAAGGAATTTTTACTTCTATAATTCTAAATGACTTTCCTTTGTTTATTATAAACAACTTTATTGCTTTAACTATGTAATTTTAACTAACAATTATAATTTTATCATGGAAAAGAAAAAGATTTTGCTGATATATATACCAAATTATTTTTACAAGCAGGAGTAAGATATCCAAGCATTAACATATCTAACTTTGAAAGTAAATGATTTTCAATATAAAGGGTTTAAAAGTAATATAAAATTAGACAAGATAAATTTCCAGAGAATTATAATTAATAAATATTTATTAGATTGGTACTATGGATTTTAAATATGGCATTTACCTAGAAATAAAAAAAATCATCTGTTTAAATTTTTCCTTCTTTTTTAAAGAACAACATTACATTGTGGTAAATCTCAAAAACATTACTTTGGTAATAGATAAAGATTTTGCTTTTCCAAGGCAAATCAATTTAGATGCATTACGATAAGCAAGTATTTTAGTAAAATTGGTTAACCATAGTTACGTATCTGTACATTAAAGAATTTTTAAGGGCATAGATAACCTTTATGACATGTGTTGAATACAAGAACCTATTTTAAACTGTCTATTCTTAAAGATCATAAAAAGTTGAAATTACAAATGTGCATAGAGCATTAACTTCTGAATGAAGAAGATCTTCAATCAAGAAGTAGACTGCTTTCTACAACTGTATTTCATGCAAAATGAGTTCATATAATGTTTCTCTTTAGATAACACTTAAGTTTTCATGTACGAAAAATTAAAATATGATAAACTCATGCTACATGTATTAAAATATTTTTTAATAATTTGAAAAAAGTTTTAGTATTCCAAATTCAAGCTAAAATTTAAATATTAAAAATCTTTTATCTGTAGATATTCTTAAATAACTGCTCATAAATACTGCATTTTATTTCAATATTTAAAATATGCAGTTGAATTCATTTAATAAAATAAAAAAATTTTTAAACCTAAAACAAATTTCTCAGAAAAGAAATATAATTTTGAATTTTAACTTCATTCTCAGAGGTTTATTAAAAGTTTCTAAGAAAGCCTATGAACCTAAAAACATCCTTAATAAGACTAATAATAAACCCACATGCTTTGGGTACGATGAATAGATTATTTACTTAGAAGTGTACAAGCTCACAGCAAAACAAGTCTATATTTTTCTTTAAAACCAGGTAAAGTTTGAATTTTGTTTTTTTCCTCAGCTATACAATAAAAATGCCACCAACTTGAAAGTGAGCAGTTTGGCTAAAATGAAATGTTTAAAAATTAAAAACAGAAAGGAGAATTATCCTAATAGGTAGCTTTGGTTCATTTAAGTTATTTTCTTTTATCTAGATTTGCTCTTAGGGAGAAATATTGATTTTAGATTTGTCTTTGGTTTTGCAGTTTCCAGTTTAATTATGTTAATAATGAAATATAGCAATATATTATTAAATATAGCAATATTTAATTATGTTAATAATGAAATATAGCAATGAACTATAACAACTATATAAAATTTATGAACAGATTTCAACAGGTTGAAATTTCATAAGTCAAAATTTTAATTTATTAATGTGTCGTACATTTTTTCAAATACTAAAAAATTTCTCCATTATCATTGATTTCTTCATCATTGTTTTTTTTTTAAGCTACCTTGTCTACAGTTTTAACCACATTTAAAAGGCAAGTTTCCACGAAAAATCTCTAGCATCTAGAAACTGCTAGGATGAGACTACAAGCAACTAGTGACAATGACAATGCAAACTGGAGGTCTGCTCATCAAACACTGCAGTGAGTGTATTATAAATATGATAGAACTAAGTAGAAATAGTCTGTTCTTTTGGAATTGCACTCATTAAGCGAGAAAGCAGCAGCCTTACCTTTGACATCCATCAGAACGATGAAATGAAGTAGAAGGAACATTGCAATCAATCTGCGGCTGAAGAGACACTTAATACCAGAAACGTAACAATGGGTTCACAGCAACTGAGTTATTAGACGTATGCTCCTTATACCTCAGAAGGAGTTCTGATATACTAACTTCGGTGCCTCCCCTGTGTCTGAGCATGCTCANGCTCATAAATACTGCATTTTATTTCAATATTTAAAATATGCAGTTGAATTCATTTAATAAAATAAAAAAATTTTTAAACCTAAAACAAATTTCTCAGAAAAGAAATATAATTTTGAATTTTAACTTCATTCTCAGAGGTTTATTAAAAGTTTCTAAGAAAGCCTATGAACCTAAAAACATCCTTAATAAGACTAATAATAAACCCACATGCTTTGGGTACGATGAATAGATTATTTACTTAGAAGTGTACAAGCTCACAGCAAAACAAGTCTATATTTTTCTTTAAAACCAGGTAAAGTTTGAATTTTGTTTTTTTCCTCAGCTATACAATAAAAATGCCACCAACTTGAAAGTGAGCAGTTTGGCTAAAATGAAATGTTTAAAAATTAAAAACAGAAAGGAGAATTATCCTAATAGGTAGCTTTGGTTCATTTAAGTTATTTTCTTTTATCTAGATTTGCTCTTAGGGAGAAATATTGATTTTAGATTTGTCTTTGGTTTTGCAGTTTCCAGTTTAATTATGTTAATAATGAAATATAGCAATATATTATTAAATATAGCAATATTTAATTATGTTAATAATGAAATATAGCAATGAACTATAACAACTATATAAAATTTATGAACAGATTTCAACAGGTTGAAATTTCATAAGTCAAAATTTTAATTTATTAATGTGTCGTACATTTTTTCAAATACTAAAAAAATTTCTCCATTATCATTGATTTCTTCATCATTGTTTTTTTTTTAAGCTACCTTGTCTACAGTTTTAACCACATTTAAAAGGCAAGTTTCCACGAAAAATCTCTTGCATCTAGAAACTGCTAGGATGAGACTACAAGCAACTAGTGACAATGACAATGCAAACTGGAGGTCTGCTCATCAAACACTGCAGTGAGTGTATTATAAATATGATAGAACTAAGTAGAAATAGTCTGTTCTTTTGGAATTGCACTCATTAAGCGAGAAAGCAGCAGCCTTACCTTTGACATCCATCAGAACGATGAAATGAAGTAGAAGGAACATTGCAATCAATCTGCGGCTGAAGAGACACTTAATACCAGAAACGTAACAATGGGTTCACAGCAACTGAGTTATTAGACGTATGCTCCTTATACCTCAGAAGGAGTTCTGATATACTAACTTCGGTGCCTCCCCTGTGTCTGAGCATGCTCACAGCTAGAACTTTACTGGCACGAAAGGAGACGGTCTTTGTCACTATGCAGCCTATCTTTTTCATTCTTTTTTTTTTTTTTGGTTTCATTTTATTTCAAATCTACAGTTGTTTTCTTGATCATTAATTCACTATAGTATGTACAGAGAGACATACATAAAACTCTGGTGTTATAAAAGACATTTTTAAAAAATCACTCTAAAAAAGTTTCCCATTAAAGCATGTAGCACAATTTGCTCCTAATTTAGTATATATGCTGCCAAAGTGAACACAGATTTGCTCTTAATTTAAATCCAATCATATATAGAAATTCTCCAATAGGGAGGGAAATAGATTTACACTGAGTAGGTGACAAAACTCTTTGCAAGCATATTTTTCATTCAATAAACAAATAACAAAAAGCTACTCACTGGCAAATATATGAAGAATACGTGCTTCCATTCAAATGCTCTTAAATGTTTTCAAATGGCATACAGAAAGATAGTAATAACTAAGATATATGGCCCTGTGTTTAATAGTTACTAACTGTAAGACATTCACACAATATTTTAAACTTCATTTACTTCCTCTATAATTATGTTCCTTTTTTTTTTAAATGGACACTTTTATTCTTGCTTTCAATCCTGTGTTTCACATCTACTAGAAAATAATAATTATAATTCAGTTCTTACATCCTGAAAGCAGCTTTTAAAGCAGCATAGTCAGTGTTAGAGAAAGGGACTTTGGTCATAGAATTCAGTTGATCCTAGTCTAATGATAAAGAGTCTACAAAAGGACATAGTAGAATTTCGTCGTCTAAGAAATTCTGAGAAATGTCTATGTAGACATACTAAACATTTCGTACTTGTGATTTGGACAGAGGATTTTCTAAGGGAATAATACTCTTATATATTGCTATGAATTCTGTCACAACAACACTGAAAAACTATCTTGTGATGACTGGCTACATCATCACAAATCACAAGAAATGGGGTTTTCATTGTTCTTTCTTTCATTCCAGCCTTTGACAGAATAAAGATTCAAAGGGAATTTCAACTAGAAAATATTTCATTTATCACATAATGCCGTTAGTTCTTTTCTCTTTTAAGAAGTGAGCTAAATTCTCCAAGACTCCTTCCAGATACATTTAGCTGTATTCTCATCTTATTTTTCAAACCAAAAGAGAGAGCAGCAAGAATAAAGGAAATGATGAAAAGAAATAGTTCAAGGTTTTTTTCTTACATTTCAAGCACCCTTTTTCTTCACAAATTTTGAGGTCTTTTTACATAAAATTTGCCTTAGTTTTCATAAAAAAATTCAGAGTGATGAATTTTCCCTATATTTTGTGTTCTACTGTCAAAATGAGGGGTGCTAGTGTCTGGTACTGAAACATTAAGCATAAATTTTTTTTTTTTAAGCATAAATTTTTAAGTGCAGTTAAATACCATGAATTGTCCATCACAAGTTTATTTGAGGTTTTAAATGTATATTTCATGAAAACACAATTTTTGGAGAAAGAAGAAATGTCAAGATTTCAAAGCACTTAATTTTGACTTCTTCTTGAATATTAAGCCTTAGAAATAGATTTAAATTGTTAAAACATTGAATCATCATCCTTTTGTGTTAAGCTTTTCAATCTTTCTTATATTAACATAAATAATTCAGAACTCCATAATTATAAATAATAGTTAAGAACGTCTTAGGCTCATTATTGGTTTCTAAAGGCTGAAAGTGCAGGTATTGAAAGATATTTCATTTAATAAGTTTTAACTTTGATTTACCTAGTATGAGCATCCAGTATCTTGAACTGAAACCCAAATGGTTGATATGTACACAAGGATATAATATAGGGGTTTAAATAAGGGTGAACGGATTGACTCTTTCCTTGGAAACACAGTTGGTCCAGAAGCTCCAGACAGTGCTTCATGCAGAGAGGAAGACTTGTATAAACTGATTCATCCCGGGATGTTAGCGTCAAACTTGCACAAGTGTATTTTATTGATCCTTGCCTGAATCAACTTATTCCTTCATGAAAGTCTCCAGTGGGTAGCACTCACATTTTTGGCAATAATAGTATAAAAGCTCATAAGCCACCAGGGAAGCCCCTCATACAAATATAATACTTAATAAATAGCACAATTCAATGTAATTCTGGCTAATTCAAGGGAATTCACTAACAGGACAATTACCTAGACTTCTCAGGTGGCTCAGTGGTAAAGAATTCACCTGCCAATTCAGGAGATGTGGGTTCGACCCCTGTTGAGAAGATCCCCTGGAGAAGGAAATGGCAATCCACTCCAGTATTCTTACCTGGGAAATCCCATGGACAGAGGAGCCTGGCTGACTACAGTCCATGGGGTCGCAAAAGAGTCAAACAGGACAAGAATACTGGAGTGGGTTGCCATGCCGTCCTTTAGGTAATCTTCCCAACCCACGGATCGAACCCTCGTCTCCTGCGGTTCCTGTGCTACAGGCAGATTCTTCACCACTGAACCACTGGGGAAGTTCCAAAACCTTAGATATTCAGCTATAATTATGATTAGGATTAGGATTATAATTACGTTAGCCCTTCTTCATGAGATACATCATTAACTCGTCATTCAATAAGATTGATATTTTGAGTAACCTTCCAGCAGTGGTAACAGACCTACTTGTTACTCTGTAGGCAGAACAAACCTAACTGAATCACACAACCTCATTAGCATAGAATGTCAGTGAGTTGAGCAAACCAGTCCTCATATAGGGTCCGTTTTGAGAAGGGAAGTCTCAGTTACGTATTCTCACTCTAATACTTTACATTTAAAATAATTTAAGTCATGCTCCATTTATCTGGGAATTTCAAGCTCTTGGCAAGCTCAGTGAATAGGAGCATAGCTATAAACCCAGAGTAAAAAAATATCACAGAGACAACCACTCCCAGCAGGAGGGTAGATTAGATACTCTCTGAAAAGCCTTCTTGCTTGAAAATAAAAGCTCTTGCACGAAAACAATTTTCATTGCATTTCTGCAGTGTTATAAATGAGAAGAATCAAGCCTAAAGGAAAAACACAAGACAAAAGCAAAAATGCTGAAATGGCAATGCAGAACAGTAAACAAATATAACAGGCAAGATATGCCTACAAACAAATGCAGATGCCAACTAAAAGATCAGCTTTTAAACTGGGGGAATGGCAAGGTCTCAGCGCTCAGCCTCAGCCTCCCCAGAGGACTAAGCCATGCACTCCGCGCAATAGAAACACGAACTCTGTAGAAAACATCCTCAGTTTAGTTCCTCGGGGTTTACCCAGATTAACATCAACCAAATACTGGCTCACTATCAACGATCAACCAAGCACACTCAGGTAACACTTAGCACAAATAAAAGCAATAGATTCAGAACCCCAAGAGCTTCATATATTGAAATGATCAGTTATGGAAGATAAAATGTTTAAAGAAAGAAACACACAGAATCACAAAAGTAAGTAAGAAATAAGAAACCATTCAAAAGAAACAGAATTTTTAGAAACAAACAACATATTTGTGGAACTTAAGAACTCAACGTATGGGTAAAAGTAGTAGTTGAGGAAAAAAAAAGTTGTAGACTGGAATAAAGAGGTAAAGAAATTATCCAGAATTTAGTACAGATAAACAGAGAATGAACAAAACTGAAGAAATTAAAAGCTTCAGAGGAAAGCATGAAAAGTTTCAACATGCAGCTAGAGTCCCAGAAAGAACAAGTCGTGAGAATAAAGGAGAAATTTAGGGAGGGGACGACTGAGAATTTTCTAGAAATGATAAAATATAAAATTTGTAGATATAGGAAGAACGATCTCTAGTAGGCAGTGTAGATAAAAATAAATCCACATCTGGACATTCGGCATTAAAATTGGGTAATATCGAATATACAGAGAAAGCTTTAAAATAAAGCAGAGAGAAAAAGCAGATGAGCTACACAGGGAAAACTAGAATGCTAATGGACTTCTCAACAACAATGATGGAAGCCAGAATAGATGCAATAGCATTCAAATTCTGAGAGAAAATGACTGGCAACTAAAAACTGTATTCTTAGGAAAATTGTATTTTAAAGGGAGCACTAGATATATTGAAAAGGTAGGTAAAACTCCGAATGAAAAGTTCGGATAAGAAGTTCAGTGGCTTTTCAGGGAAGGGAGCAATCTGTCTGAACTGCAAAGATCACTAGATGAAATCTGTGCCATGCACATCTTGAATAGAACAAACTGAGAGATTAAGAAGTCATGTCATGGTGCAGAGCAACTAAGTACACAGTCAGGCTGATGGCAGAAGAAAGTAAACCTGATTCTTGTACCCGAGTGAAACTGAGAGACTCCTGGCCACGCATACATGGCCAGACCAAAAAGACGCATATGAGAGATATTATGGTACATCAGATTAGCATTACCAATTATTCCACTGTCTGCAAAAGGATTATGCACTCAGTTCCACATTTTGCCATGTGACTTGGCAGAACCTCTCATAGTGAGTGTGTATTTCTCTGCTGCACTGATTTTTGCCTCTTGACCAATAAAATGTGACCAGAAGTAGCATGTGCCGCATTCCAGGAGAGGCTTTAAATGTCTTGTGTGGTGTGGCTTGGCTTCCCCACTCCTTAGCCAGAGTGAGAGCCACGTGCAGCAGGCTTGAACCTGAGCCCAGCTGAGCCCAGAAGAGCCACACATGACCCACAGACTCGTGAGCAAGGCATCCATGTTTGTGGTTGTAAGCCACTGAGATTTTTTATTTATTTATTTTTTTTTGTTGCTGTTTTGGGTGCAAAACAACAAAACCTGACTCAGAGAGATGGATCTGGAAGTCACTCCTCCTGACCTTAGGTTTTCAGGACGAAAACTAAGGATATTGGGTTAGTGGCACGTGCTATATTCAGTTCAGTTCAGTCACTCAGTCGTGTCTGACTAGATGTGTATAAGAGACAGCATCTTGAATAGAACAAACTGAGAGATTAAGAAGTCATGTCAGTGTCTCTTATACACATCAAGAGGTGTATAAGAGACAGCATCTTGAATAGAACAAACTGAGAGATTAAGAAGTCATGTCAGTGTCTCTTATACACATCAAGAGGTGTATAAGAGACAGCATCTTGAATAGAACAAACTGAGAGATTAAGAAGTCATGTCAGTGTCTCTTATACACATCAAGAGGTGTATAAGAGACAGCATCTTGAATAGAACAAACTGAGAGATTAAGAAGTCATGTCAGTGTCTCTTATACACATCAAGAGGTGTATAAGAGACAGCATCTTGAATAGAACAAACTGAGAGATTAAGAAGTCATGTCAGTGTCTCTTATACACATCAAGAGGTGTATAAGAGACAGCATCTTGAATAGAACAAACTGAGAGATTAAGAAGTCATGTCAGTGTCTCTTATACACATCAAGAGGTGTATAAGAGACAGCATCTTGAATAGAACAAACTGAGAGATTAAGAAGTCATGTCAGTGTCTCTTATACACATCAAGAGGTGTATAAGAGACAGCATCTTGAATAGAACAAACTGAGAGATTAAGAAGTCATGTCAGTGTCTCTTATACACATCAAGAGGTGTATAAGAGACAGCATCTTGAATAGAACAAACTGAGAGATTAAGAAGTCATGTCAGTGTCTCTTATACACATCAAGAGGTGTATAAGAGACAGCATCTTGAATAGAACAAACTGAGAGATTAAGAAGTCATGTCAGTGTCTCTTATACACATCAAGAGGTGTATAAGAGACAGCATCTTGAATAGAACAAACTGAGAGATTAAGAAGTCATGTCAGTGTCTCTTATACACATCAAGAGGTGTATAAGAGACAGCATCTTGAATAGAACAAACTGAGAGATTAAGAAGTCATGTCAGTGTCTCTTATACACATCAAGAGGTGTATAAGAGACAGCATCTTGAATAGAACAAACTGAGAGATTAAGAAGTCATGTCAGTGTCTCTTATACACATCAAGAGGTGTATAAGAGACAGCATCTTGAATAGAACAAACTGAGAGATTAAGAAGTCATGTCAGTGTCTCTTATACACATCAAGAGGTGTATAAGAGACAGCATCTTGAATAGAACAAACTGAGAGATTAAGAAGTCATGTCAGTGTCTCTTATACACATCAAGAGGTGTATAAGAGACAGCATCTTGAATAGAACAAACTGAGAGATTAAGAAGTCATGTCAGTGTCTCTTATACACATCAAGAGGTGTATAAGAGACAGCATCTTGAATAGAACAAACTGAGAGATTAAGAAGTCATGTCAGTGTCTCTTATACACATCAAGAGGTGTATAAGAGACAGCATCTTGAATAGAACAAACTGAGAGATTAAGAAGTCATGTCAGTGTCTCTTATACACATCAAGAGGTGTATAAGAGACAGCATCTTGAATAGAACAAACTGAGAGATTAAGAAGTCATGTCAGTGTCTCTTATACACATCAAGAGGTGTATAAGAGACAGCATCTTGAATAGAACAAACTGAGAGATTAAGAAGTCATGTCAGTGTCTCTTATACACATCAAGAGGTGTATAAGAGACAGCATCTTGAATAGAACAAACTGAGAGATTAAGAAGTCATGTCAGTGTCTCTTATACACATCAAGAGGTGTATAAGAGACAGCATCTTGAATAGAACAAACTGAGAGATTAAGAAGTCATGTCAGTGTCTCTTATACACATCAAGAGGTGTATAAGAGACAGCATCTTGAATAGAACAAACTGAGAGATTAAGAAGTCATGTCAGTGTCTCTTATACACATCAAGAGGTGTATAAGAGACAGCATCTTGAATAGAACAAACTGAGAGATTAAGAAGTCATGTCAGTGTCTCTTATACACATCAAGAGGTGTATAAGAGACAGCATCTTGAATAGAACAAACTGAGAGATTAAGAAGTCATGTCAGTGTCTCTTATACACATCAAGAGGTGTATAAGAGACAGCATCTTGAATAGAACAAACTGAGAGATTAAGAAGTCATGTCAGTGTCTCTTATACACATCAAGAGGTGTATAAGAGACAGCATCTTGAATAGAACAAACTGAGAGATTAAGAAGTCATGTCAGTGTCTCTTATACACATCAAGAGGTGTATAAGAGACAGCATCTTGAATAGAACAAACTGAGAGATTAAGAAGTCATGTCAGTGTCTCTTATACACATCAAGAGGTGTATAAGAGACAGCATCTTGAATAGAACAAACTGAGAGATTAAGAAGTCATGTCAGTGTCTCTTATACACATCAAGAGGTGTATAAGAGACAGCATCTTGAATAGAACAAACTGAGAGATTAAGAAGTCATGTCAGTGTCTCTTATACACATCAAGAGGTGTATAAGAGACAGCATCTTGAATAGAACAAACTGAGAGATTAAGAAGTCATGTCAGTGTCTCTTATACACATCAAGAGGTGTATAAGAGACAGCATCTTGAATAGAACAAACTGAGAGATTAAGAAGTCATGTCAGTGTCTCTTATACACATCAAGAGGTGTATAAGAGACAGCATCTTGAATAGAACAAACTGAGAGATTAAGAAGTCATGTCAGTGTCTCTTATACACATCAAGAGGTGTATAAGAGACAGCATCTTGAATAGAACAAACTGAGAGATTAAGAAGTCATGTCAGTGTCTCTTATACACATCAAGAGGTGTATAAGAGACAGCATCTTGAATAGAACAAACTGAGAGATTAAGAAGTCATGTCAGTGTCTCTTATACACATCAAGAGGTGTATAAGAGACAGCATCTTGAATAGAACAAACTGAGAGATTAAGAAGTCATGTCAGTGTCTCTTATACACATCAAGAGGTGTATAAGAGACAGCATCTTGAATAGAACAAACTGAGAGATTAAGAAGTCATGTCAGTGTCTCTTATACACATCAAGAGGTGTATAAGAGACAGCATCTTGAATAGAACAAACTGAGAGATTAAGAAGTCATGTCAGTGTCTCTTATACACATCAAGAGGTGTATAAGAGACAGCATCTTGAATAGAACAAACTGAGAGATTAAGAAGTCATGTCAGTGTCTCTTATACACATCAAGAGGTGTATAAGAGACAGCATCTTGAATAGAACAAACTGAGAGATTAAGAAGTCATGTCAGTGTCTCTTATACACATCAAGAGGTGTATAAGAGACAGCATCTTGAATAGAACAAACTGAGAGATTAAGAAGTCATGTCAGTGTCTCTTATACACATCAAGAGGTGTATAAGAGACAGCATCTTGAATAGAACAAACTGAGAGATTAAGAAGTCATGTCAGTGTCTCTTATACACATCAAGAGGTGTATAAGAGACAGCATCTTGAATAGAACAAACTGAGAGATTAAGAAGTCATGTCAGTGTCTCTTATACACATCAAGAGGTGTATAAGAGACAGCATCTTGAATAGAACAAACTGAGAGATTAAGAAGTCATGTCAGTGTCTCTTATACACATCAAGAGGTGTATAAGAGACAGCATCTTGAATAGAACAAACTGAGAGATTAAGAAGTCATGTCAGTGTCTCTTATACACATCAAGAGGTGTATAAGAGACAGCATCTTGAATAGAACAAACTGAGAGATTAAGAAGTCATGTCAGTGTCTCTTATACACATCAAGAGGTGTATAAGAGACAGCATCTTGAATAGAACAAACTGAGAGATTAAGAAGTCATGTCAGTGTCTCTTATACACATCAAGAGGTGTATAAGAGACAGCATCTTGAATAGAACAAACTGAGAGATTAAGAAGTCATGTCAGTGTCTCTTATACACATCAAGAGGTGTATAAGAGACAGCATCTTGAATAGAACAAACTGAGAGATTAAGAAGTCATGTCAGTGTCTCTTATACACATCAAGAGGTGTATAAGAGACAGGCTATATATATTGAATCAATTAGTGCACAAATTCCATTTTTATTTGAAGTAATTTTCTTCTTTTGGAATGTCTTCTACATTATACATGATTCCCATGTTTCTTAGAGTAAATTATGCAGCTATTATTTGCTGAGGTGACATTCCCTTCAGTATTCACAAAATGGTTCCTGAATATTTACTAAGTTCTTTTGCTTTCTGAAATTCTATAAAATATGACTGAGCTTAAATAAGTTACTAGATGCTATTTTCTAGGGCTTGTGTATTATGGTTTCTAAGTGCCTTCCATTTTAAAACTTCAGGTAACATAAAATAAATTTGAACACTATTTGGTGAATGTTTTAACTTTCAAGTCTGTATATTGAGTTTACTCTGAGTGAATGGACCTTTATTTACAAAATACAATCATATCTACTGCTGGGTAATGATCTTTGATGTAAAGTGAAAATCCACAAATCATTTTTATCTAAATTCTTCTCGAATTCATTATGCCAGCCCTTTGTTTTATAGGATCATATAAACACAAACCTGGCACAGCCTACCAGCAACCTCAAACCAGCCTGAATGCTCCTAACAGCCGTTATCCTTATCCTGTTCTCTTATTTTGCCTTTTGCGTGCATATAAATACTGATCTGTGCACTCTTTTTTCATTCTATAACTTTACATTCTGACAGTTGGATGCAGTAACCAGAAAAGTGCCTAAACTGTTGTTCTTAGACAGGAGAGAGAGCAGAAGCAAGACCCCACAAAGCAATAAATCAGTTAATTTCTGGATAAAGAGGAAACAAATCTAAGATACACTTAGGAGGTAAAGTTGAAGGGAGCAATGGAAGGACTGGAGAGAGAGACTTCAGGGGATTCTCAGATCTCTAAACTGAGCCACTGGGTAAAAGACCCAGGAGGAGAATGTTATCAGGGACAGTAATGAGTGAGTATTTCCATGTGTTGAACTTAAAGGGCCTGAAAGTGAAAGTGAAAGTCACTCAGTTGTCTGACTCTTTGCAACCCCAAGGACTGTAGCCTGCCAGGCTTCTCTGTCCATGGAATTCTCTAGGTCAGAATACTGGAGTGGGTAGCTGTTCCCTTCTCCAGGGGATCTTCCCAACCCAGTGATTGAACCCCAGTCTCCCAGTTGTAGGTGGATTCTTTACCATCTGAGCCACCAGGGAAGCCCAAAACTTTAAGTGAAAGTGTCAGTCAGTCGGTCGTATCCAGCTGTTTGTGACCCCATGGACTGTAGCCCACCAGGCTCTTCTGTCCATGAGATTCTCCAGGCAAGAATACTGGAGTGGGTTGTTATTCCCTTCTGCAGAGGATATTCCTGACCCAGGGATCCAACCCAGGTCTCTTGCATTGTAGGCAGATTCTTTACCATCTGAGCCACCAGGGAAGCCTTAAAGGGCCTGAGGAACATCCAGAAAGCAGTGTCAACAGGTAGAGAAGTTAGAATTCAGGAAAGAGGTATGGTATTTGAAACAGTCTCATTCGTAGAATAATTACCCACAATACTTTAAAGAAATTGAAAAGTTACAATTAGAAAATTGTAATCATTTAGTTGCTACATATATGAGAAGTTATTCATTAGAAGCTTTATTTAAACGTCATTACAATATTAAGGCCTTACCGGATAAGGCAATGGCACCCCACTCCAGTACTCTTGCCTGGAAAATCCCATGGATGGAAGAGCCTGGTAGGCTGCAGTCCATGGGGTTGCTAAGAGTCAGACATGACTGAGCGACTTCACTTTCACTTTTCACTTTCATGCACTGGAGAAGGAAATGGCAACCCACTCCAGTGTTCTTGCCTGGAGAATCCCAGGGACGGGGGAGCCTGGTGGGCTGCCGTCCATGGGGTCACACAGAGTCTGACACGACTGAAGTGACTCAGCAGCAGCAGCAGCAGCAGGGCTACATACAGCTAATTTCAGATTACTATCTAATGACCATTCATTATGGGGCCAGCATACTGTCTCCATTTGGGTAAAGAAAGTGAAAGATTTCAGAAAAGAAAAATGACAATACCACAATGACAATACCAATACTAATGATATTAGCTGAAACTAGGTAAGTAATTACACGCACC
This sequence comes from Pseudois nayaur, assembly GCA_003182575.1. Taxonomy (NCBI): domain Eukaryota; kingdom Metazoa; phylum Chordata; class Mammalia; order Artiodactyla; family Bovidae; genus Pseudois; species Pseudois nayaur. Next base: position 20,866 of record NIZD01121193.1, on the reverse strand, counting down.
TGTGCATATTCCCAAGTACATATGCAGGAAATTAGCTAGAGCCTGTCAATATAATGGTACTAGATTTTAGAATCCATACCTAAAGCACATAAACCTAGCAAACGAATGAGAGTAAACACTAAACTCCATTAAAATACTGAAAAGTTTTCTTTTGTGGGATCTGATAAAACAGCTAACTCCAGAATCAAGCTGATGAATTCAAATATGTAGGGCCAAGCACAGGGCTAGATAAAGGACATTTTGTATAGACTCACTCAATCGTGTCCAACTCTTTACAGCCTCATGGACTGTAGCCCTCCAGGCTCCTCTGTCCGTGGGATTTTTCAGGCAAGAATACTGGAGCAGGTTGCCATGCCTTCCTCTAGGGGATCTTCCAGTCCCAGGGATCGAATCTGCATCTCTTGTGTCTCCTACATTGGCAGGCGGATTCTTTACCACTAGCGCCACTTAATATGACCTGGGAGGATGACACAGGGAGGTATTTGAAAAGCAAATACTTCAGAGAAAGGAACTAAGTAGCAGAGCAACTGCTAACAAAAACTTATGAAGTGAATATGTACATTGGAGAACAATGAAGAAAAATAGGCTAAAATAATGAGACGTTTCCACTTCCCTGGTGGCTCAGATGGTAAAAGATCCGCCTGCAATGCGGGAGACCTGGGTTTGATCCCTGGGTTCAGAAGATCCCCTGGAGAAGGGCATGGCAACCCACTCCAGTATTCTTGCCTGGAGAATCCCCATGGACAGAGGAGCCTGGCGGGCTGCAATACATGGGGTCACAAAGAGTCGGACATGACTGAGTGACTAAGCACATGCACACAGTCATACTTAAGAGTAAGTTGGTGGAAGAAAAGGGAAACTCCAGAACTGTATATAGTAATTTTTTTTTCCTGTTCTGGAAAGCTCAGAGAGTGAAAAAGCTTCTCTTCCAAAAATATGCTAATAATAATTACACATTTTTTTCATCTCACATCTGCCAGTGTTATTTTTGTTTGATATGGTTAATAACCAGTTCCTCAGGAAGTCACATGACCATACTGGGCAGTATCATATACAGAAAATTGTCAACAGAACAACATGACGTGGCTCAATGATACACAGCAGTTTTCCCAGGAGAAGCTTGGTTGCTTGTTTTTGAGGATGATCAAAGCTTACATTATTATGGACTCCTGTGACATTCACATGAGCTGGAGCTCAAGAAATATTTAGTAAGGAACCATGTTGACTTCCCTATAGCAGAGTTCTTTTGTCATTTCCTTATTTTTAAGTTGTGCAATTTTTACCTTGAGTTTTTTACTGTTGAAGTTTTTCAGAAACAAATCTGAAACCCTACAACTCAGCTATGTTAAGGATGGTTCAGAATTATAATTTTACAACTATTGCCAAATGTAACAGTGAAGTCTCTAGTGAATAAAACAGATACATAGAGGGACCAACCCCCCAAATTAAAATATTAAATGCAACTCTGTTTTCTTATAAACTAGAGACACGTGGTTTGTACAACTTTCCCAGGATGGACCTTCTGGATTCTAAATGGATCATGGTTTGAACAGAGTACTTTGTAAAATACCATCTTTCTAGGAGAAAAGAACTTATAACTCAGTCTTTATAATCAATGTAAAAACAAATATGATAGGTACAATAAGGGATATATATTTATATATTTTAAAAACTTTACTAATAGTTTATATACAATAAAATTTAAAAATATATAGCTCATATAGCAATTCATATATCTATTTACATAAATTTTAGTTCTTAAAGTTTAAAGGGAAGAGGAACCAGAGTTCAAATTGCCAACATCCGCTGGATCTGTCTCTTATACACATCTAGCTGTGTATAAGAGACAGTATCCAGTCCATCTCCATAATCTGAGCATGTAATGACTTTTTGGTCTTTTAAACCTTCAGTTCAGTTCAGTTTCCGTCTCTTATACACATCTAGCTGTGTATAAGAGACAGTATCCAGTCCATCTCCATAATCTGAGCATGTAATGACTTTTTGGTCTTTTAAACCTTCAGTTCAGTTCAGTTTCCGTCTCTTATACACATCTAGCTGTGTATAAGAGACAGTATCCAGTCCATCTCCATAATCTGAGCATGTAATGACTTTTTGGTCTTTTAAACCTTCAGTTCAGTTCAGTTTCCGTCTCTTATACACATCTAGCTGTGTATAAGAGACAGTATCCAGTCCATCTCCATAATCTGAGCATGTAATGACTTTTTGGTCTTTTAAACCTTCAGTTCAGTTCAGTTTCCGTCTCTTATACACATCTAGCTGTGTATAAGAGACAGTATCCAGTCCATCTCCATAATCTGAGCATGTAATGACTTTTTGGTCTTTTAAACCTTCAGTTCAGTTCAGTTTCCGTCTCTTATACACATCTAGCTGTGTATAAGAGACAGTATCCAGTCCATCTCCATAATCTGAGCATGTAATGACTTTTTGGTCTTTTAAACCTTCAGTTCAGTTCAGTTTCCGTCTCTTATACACATCTAGCTGTGTATAAGAGACAGTATCCAGTCCATCTCCATAATCTGAGCATGTAATGACTTTTTGGTCTTTTAAACCTTCAGTTCAGTTCAGTTTCCGTCTCTTATACACATCTAGCTGTGTATAAGAGACAGTATCCAGTCCATCTCCATAATCTGAGCATGTAATGACTTTTTGGTCTTTTAAACCTTCAGTTCAGTTCAGTTTCCGTCTCTTATACACATCTAGCTGTGTATAAGAGACAGTATCCAGTCCATCTCCATAATCTGAGCATGTAATGACTTTTTGGTCTTTTAAACCTTCAGTTCAGTTCAGTTTCCGTCTCTTATACACATCTAGCTGTGTATAAGAGACAGTATCCAGTCCATCTCCATAATCTGAGCATGTAATGACTTTTTGGTCTTTTAAACCTTCAGTTCAGTTCAGTTTCCGTCTCTTATACACATCTAGCTGTGTATAAGAGACAGTATCCAGTCCATCTCCATAATCTGAGCATGTAATGACTTTTTGGTCTTTTAAACCTTCAGTTCAGTTCAGTTTCCGTCTCTTATACACATCTAGCTGTGTATAAGAGACAGTATCCAGTCCATCTCCATAATCTGAGCATGTAATGACTTTTTGGTCTTTTAAACCTTCAGTTCAGTTCAGTTTCCGTCTCTTATACACATCTAGCTGTGTATAAGAGACAGTATCCAGTCCATCTCCATAATCTGAGCATGTAATGACTTTTTGGTCTTTTAAACCTTCAGTTCAGTTCAGTTTCCGTCTCTTATACACATCTAGCTGTGTATAAGAGACAGTATCCAGTCCATCTCCATAATCTGAGCATGTAATGACTTTTTGGTCTTTTAAACCTTCAGTTCAGTTCAGTTTCCGTCTCTTATACACATCTAGCTGTGTATAAGAGACAGTATCCAGTCCATCTCCATAATCTGAGCATGTAATGACTTTTTGGTCTTTTAAACCTTCAGTTCAGTTCAGTTTCCGTCTCTTATACACATCTAGCTGTGTATAAGAGACAGTATCCAGTCCATCTCCATAATCTGAGCATGTAATGACTTTTTGGTCTTTTAAACCTTCAGTTCAGTTCAGTTTCCGTCTCTTATACACATCTAGCTGTGTATAAGAGACAGTATCCAGTCCATCTCCATAATCTGAGCATGTAATGACTTTTTGGTCTTTTAAACCTTCAGTTCAGTTCAGTTTCCGTCTCTTATACACATCTAGCTGTGTATAAGAGACAGTATCCAGTCCATCTCCATAATCTGAGCATGTAATGACTTTTTGGTCTTTTAAACCTTCAGTTCAGTTCAGTTTCCGTCTCTTATACACATCTAGCTGTGTATAAGAGACAGTATCCAGTCCATCTCCATAATCTGAGCATGTAATGACTTTTTGGTCTTTTAAACCTTCAGTTCAGTTCAGTTTCCGTCTCTTATACACATCTAGCTGTGTATAAGAGACAGTATCCAGTCCATCTCCATAATCTGAGCATGTAATGACTTTTTGGTCTTTTAAACCTTCAGTTCAGTTCAGTTTCCGTCTCTTATACACATCTAGCTGTGTATAAGAGACAGTCTCAAGAGTCTTCAAAAGCATCAATTCTTCAACCCTCAACTTTCTTTATAGTCCAACTCTCACATCCATGCATGACCATTGGAAAAACCATAGCCTTGACTAGACAGACCTTTGTTGGCAAAGTAATGTCTCTGCTTTTTAATATGCTGTCTAGAGATGTGTATAAGAGACGGAAACTGAACTGAACTGAAGGTTTAAAAGATCAAAAAGTCATTATATGCTCAGATTATGGAGATGGACTGGATATGTCCAATGGTACATATTACGGAGTGCTTTAATTTTTTGGCATGAAGCCTTTGGACTTGATGACAAGAAGTCCAAAGAATGAAAAGTCCAAAGATGACAAGAAGGTGACAAGAAGTTATTTGTGGCCATTGAGCAAGAGAGGCATGTGAGGGAAGCTAGGCTTTAGGGGGACAGATCAAGCAGTGGTGTGAACTGATTAAACAGAGCTAGGAGGGAGAGACTTGAAAATAGGAGAGCAACTTGAAAAAAAGAAAAACTCAGGTCTATATCTCACACTGAACATAAGATAAACTGCAAATTGATTAGAGATTGAAAAGTAAAGGCTGAAAGTACAGAAGCACTAGAAGACAGTACGGATGATTTTTTCTTTAACGTAAGGAAAGACTTTCTAAGTATGAATCAAAATGCAAAGATAATGAAAGAAAAAATATAATAATAATAAACAAAAGTGGAAGCAGCAACAGATTTTATTTTCTTGGGCTCCAAAATCACTGCAGACGGTGACTGCAGCCACAAAATTAAAAGATGCTTGCTTCTTGGAAGGAAGACTGTGACAAACCTAGACAGCATATTAAAAAGCAGAGACATCACTTTGCTGACAAAGGTCTGTAGAGTCAAACCTATGGTTTTTCCAGCAGTCATGTAAACAACTGGTGTTTTTTCAAGGGACCCCGTCACTTGTGTTAGTTCTTTTCATACTGGAATGCTGGTTGATGTATTAATATGCTGATCTTTCTCTTAAATATATTAGGCCAGGGTTTCATTTATCTCCTGTGGTTCTTTTAGAATGAGGAGCAGTTGCTCTGTGATTTTAGGTCTTCCTTTATGAGAAGTAGGGTACAAAAAAAACACAATAGCAGAGTTCACTCTTCCTGGAGGTCTCCCATCTCTTGCTTCTATCTTTAAAGCAGCACTTTCTTCCTTTTCTCCACCTCTGACTAGCCCCTGTATCATATTTAGGTTTACCTGCTAAACTCCCACGTTAAGGGTGGAAAAGAAAAATTTAACTCTTTCTCATATAAAAGATTTCTGGAAATTTGATTTTCCAGACTGGCCAGGTAGATTTGCTGTGTCAACCAGGACTCAAGCCACACAGAGAATATAGGAGATGTAGTCTTTCATTCTCAGAGAAGGCAATGGCAACCCACTCCAGTACTCTTGCCTGGAAAATCCTGCGGACAGAAGAGCCTGCAGAGGTAGGCTGCAGTCCATGGGGTCACTAGGAGTCGGACTGAGCAGCTTCACTTTTACTTTTCCTTTTCATGCATTGGAGAAGGAAATGGCAACCCACTCCAGTGTTCTTGCCTGGAGAATCCCAAGGATGGTGGAGCCTGGTGGGCTGCCATCTATGGCGTCGCACAGAGTCGAACACGACTTAGCAGCAGCAGCAGCAGCAGCAGTCTTTCATTCCATGTGGAAACATGTGAACTATTGAAAAGCAGGGCTATGTTACTAAATTTAACTAAGCTAAACATCACTTTACCAATAAAGGACCATATAGTCAAAGTTTTTTTTCCAATAGTCATGTTCAGATGCAAGTTGGATCATAAAGAAGGCTGGGCACCAAACAATTGATGCTTTTGAAGACTCTTGAGAATCCCTTGGACTGCAAGATCAAATCAGTCAATCCCAAAGGAAATCAGTCCTGAATACTCATTGAAAGGACTGATGCTGAAGCTCCAATACTTTGACCACCTGATGTGAAGAACCAACTCATTGGAAAAGACTGTGATGCTGAGAGAGATTGAAGGTAAAAGGAGAAGGGAGCAGCAGAGGGTGAGATGGTTAGATAGCATCACTGACTCAATGGACATGAATTTGAGAAAACTGGGAGATAGAAGAGGACAGAGGAGCCTGACATGCTGCAGTTCATGGCGTGGGAAAGAGTCAGACATGACTTAGTGACTCAAAAACAGCAACAAAAAGTTAGTAAGAAGGAAAGAGAGAAGGGATGTTGCAGTGGTCAACTTGCAATATCTGAAGACTCTTCCTTAGCTTGCAGGCCTTTGGGAGCCTCTTATAGGATGCTTTTTATATTGTAATTTATATATGTTCATTTAACCACTATATTCAATAGCAAAGACTATGACTTCATCATCTTATTATCCTGAATTCTTAACGCAGTCCTTGTCGTGTGGGGGTGTGTGTATATATATACAGCATGAGAAATTATATTGAACAACTCCTGGCACTTCTACCCATGGCTCTATTGTATCATTGGAAATTACAGTCCCTACATTAAACAGAAAGAGCTGTTCTAAGAAGGGAAGGGTTTACTATGTTTGTCAAAGAGCTCATTTACCTAAACAAAGAGATTCGAGAAGACTGATGGCCCACACTGGCCCAGCAAAGTCCCTATCATGGTGAGGTAGGGACTGCACAGAGGGACATGTGAGGTGCCATATTGTTTTCCTTCACTCCCACTCTTCCACCATCTGCAGTTTCAATAGGTGAGTTCTCCCCGTAGATGTTAATCCACATTTCTAGCTTCTCATGGGGCAGGAACTTTACACCTTGTTCTGTTTTCATGACGATTTTAAAGACAGGTTGTGTTATGTGTTTAGTCGCTCAGCAGTGTCTGGCTCCTTTGCAACCCCATGGACTCTGGCCACCAGGCTCCTCTGTCCATGGGATTTTTCAGGCCAGAATACTGGAGTCGGTTACCATTTTCTCCTCCAGGGAATCTTCCCAACCCAGGGATCAAACCTGAGTCTCCTGTGTCTCCTGCATTGCAGGCAGATTCCTCACCTGCTGAGCCGTCAGGGAAGCCCTTAAGACAGATTGGCAGGATACAAACCAGGGGCCGCTAGTTGAGTTTTATTTTCTTATAGCGATCCCACATTATAGAATTTCTGTGGGAATTTGTCTTGTCAAAAAATCTTGCCAAAACTTCAAATTCTTAATGTATAACAGAAAAGTGAAATAGCTGCAGTCCCAACAATAGTATCTGTAGAATACATTTCTTTCCATTGAGTCAATAAGAGATTGATTTTCAGTATGAAACCAAAAATACTTTTCTCTAGAAAACATTTGATCCTAAAATAACAGGAAAACCATGTTTCATGATACAGCATATTATTGAAAATAATTTATATAAAGAAAGGTTTTGTAGTTCCAGTAAAATAAAATAAGCTCTAAGAAAATATATTCTTAAAATCTACACAATCCTTTTTCTCATTTTAGCTTAAAGGTCTAAATGATAAATGAGGTGAAATTTATACTTTTGCCAAATCAGAAGGTTTCAGCTTTGTAAAAATTTTCTCCAACATTTCAAAGCAGAATATATTTCCTCTTTCTTTGGTTTACATTCTCAGACATGTTTTCTTTACCTTTCGGAAGCCACTGCTAACAGAAAACTACAGAAATAGAGGAGAATATGTGCGTGCGTGTACGAGAAAAGCAGAGAGAGAGAGCCTGCAAGACAGAAGGAAAAGATGGAGGGGGCAGGGAGAGAGGGGAAAAAAGTCCTCTGAGTCTGAAGAAACTGAAAGAGCAAAATAGTGTTAACAATCCAGAAAGTCTGTTCATAGGAGAAACCAGAAAACCTCTTTAGCTGAAAGAAACACTGAAAATCCAATAAGTCTTCAGAGTCTGTCCTTAGCATATGTTGAACTAGTTCTGTAGTTTAAAAATCACTTAAGTACTAATTTTAGTAAATTGAGTCTGTTGGACTTTATAACAGGCACCATATTGAATAATTGAACACTTTTCATTTAATGTATCTTTTAGGAATCTAAACAGGTTGGCATCCATGAATATGTAGCTTTTGATTATGATCATTTTTCACTACATGGAACTCTGAACTCAGGACATGATCACATACAGCATAATATTTGCTGGAGAAACATACTGGATTGCTTTGGATCTGGCAAGTCTCCAGCCCATGGGCCAAATGTGGCCCCAGCTCTCATTCATCTGAAAATTGGCAAATATCCCCCATGTGAGTGTGGGCCTGACAAGAGCTGCTACAACCTTTAGGGCACTTTTATTTGTTGGGATTATTCCATTTTGAGAGGAGTTTGTAAAGGTTTAATGATGGTGAAGGTTTAACAATGCTTTGGGAGACCAACAGACCGCATGTTTTAACTCATCAAAATGTTGAAGGACAGAAGAACCTCAGACAGCACAGCCTTAGAGAACAGCACTTCACCCTGACTCCCTCTGGTCTAGAAACCACATGGCTTCTCCTTTTTTTTTTTTTTTTAATTTTATTAAAAAAAATATTTTTTTTGTTTTATTCTTTCCTTCTTCCTTTTTAGCATTGGTCCAGTCACAGAGGAGACTCTCCGAAAACATTTACTTATTGTGTAAATGTATTGAGGGGCTATTTCCTCCATCAATCTTTCTCTTTACTCTCTGTGTTTCTCTTCACCTCTCATTGTCTTGTCCTTTTTCCTTTTCTCTTTTACCGTTTCCCTCATTTAAATTAATACAACGTGGAGTGCAAATACATTTAGATTCCAATAGTTCTAGCTCCTGGAGAAGGCAATGGCACCCCACTCCAGTACTCTTGCCTGGAAAATCCCATGGACGGAGGAGCCTGGTGGGCTGCAGTCCATGGGGTCTCGAATAGTCGGACACGACTGAGCGACTTCGCCTTCACTTTCACTCTCATGCACTGGAGAAGGAAATGGCAGCCCACTCCAGTGTTCTTGCCTGGAGAGTCCCAGGGACGGGGGAGCCTGGAAGGCTGCCATCTCTGGGGTCGCACAGAGTCAGACACGACTGAAGCGACTTAGCAGCAGCAGCAACAGCAGCAGCAGCGGTTTTAGCTCCAATTTAGTTCCATAAAAGAATTTAAGTTTATTGGCTAAAAAGAATCTTAAGATTTATGTAATCCATGAGTAAACTGATAAATCCATGAGTAAATTGACAGTTTTATAGTTCTCAGAAAACAAAAAAAGATTATTTTTAAACCATGGTTGATTTCTCCCTTTGACATTATAAGTTCTTCATAGAAAAGAATTATTGTATTGCCCATAACTGCTTGATGAAATAACTAAACATCATTATTACAAAAGTACCAACACAGGTTTTAAGATAGCAGCATTAAAGTAAGCAAAACTTTTGCTTTGCTTCTTTTCTCAATGTTACTGGGCTCTAAAAGTTTTATTTTAAATACTAAGGGTGATTATTTTTATTTTTAACCTTTGAAGAGAGAGGGACACTCTAAGAAAATAGCATTCTGATTCTAAGCATAATAGTGTTATTTAAGTCAAGAACAGGCATGTCCTAAACCAAAAGATATTTAATTATGATTGGAAAAAGTCTCTGACACAAGTATTATCTTAGAATATTCCTCTTTTGAGGTGTCTTCCCTAGAGATCATTTCCTAACTTGAGATGGTATATGTGCAAACTGGGACTCCCTTGGGTGTCATTGCAAACGAGGCAGGAGTGATGACTGGGATGGAGCTGAAATTGGGAATGGAGGATCCCCAGAGGGAGTTACTGATGAAGACAAAGCACATCTGGGAACACCTGTAACCCAACCCTGTTTTCCTTTGGCCACTTCATGCTTCCTTGACTCCAGCCACTCACTCTAAATTCACAGATGCATTTTTCAAATGCACCCATGATTTTTCACCCATTACCTTTGCTCATATACTGTTCTCCTTGTGGGCAGTGGTCGCCTAGGAGTCTATGTATGTCCAAGTGCGTATGATGTGTGCTTCAAGATCTGATAAAAGTCACATTGCCTTATCAAAACTCTAAATTTCCCAGCTCACAGAGATTTCCCCCTCTCAATTTCTGAGGTAATTTTTGTTCACAGTATATAATTTATTGCTGCCTATATACATTAACTGGGGTCCCCTGGGAGCACAGCAGTAAAGAATCTGCCTGCAATGCATGAGACATGGGTTCGAGATGCCGATTCAACCCCTAGGTCAGGAACGTTCCCTGGAGAAGGAAGCGGCAACTCACTCCAGTATTCTTGCCTGGGAAATCTCATGGACAGAGGAGCCTGGCAGGTCACAGTACATGGGGTCATGACTTAGCAACTAAACCACCACCACCACCACCACCACCACCACCATATACATTAATTGCTCTCTTGGGTTTATGTTCTCATTCTTCATTTAAGTTCTGAACTGTTCAAAGGCAGACACCTTGATGTCCAAGGTGGGTTAACGTGACTCAGCTATAGTCATTTTTCCATAATTATTTGCTCATTGTAATATTAAAGATATTTCTGATCTCAAATTTGAAGAATAGAAGTGGGAGCTTTTCCCCTAATCTTGGGAGCTTTGTTTTATAAGCAGTAAATGAGATAATACATTTAAACCATGGTTTATTAGTACTGTTATTTTATGATCTCCCCAAACATTGTCTTTTATGATATGAGAAACCCATTTTTGACTTAGTTTCAACTCAATTTCTTTTCTAATTAGTAACTCAGTTATATAATAATAAATAACTGATAGTATTTCACGTCTATCATCCACTTTATACTTTGCCAAGTGTTTTTACAGACCTTGTTTAATCTTCACAACAACCCTGAGATAGGCAGGGCTAATATTGCTCACCCCACTTTTTTATTAGGTGACAAATTCAGCCTGACAGAGTTCAGATGGCCTCCTCAAGGTCACTTCAGCACTGCCCAAGCATCTCAGCTCCTTTTCTAATGCACTGGCCCCATTATAAAGATTCATATTTATGATCATTTCCCTGGTGGCTCAGACGGTAAAGCGTCTGTCTACAATGCGGGAGACCTGGGTTCGATCCCCGGGTCGGGAAGATCCCCTGGAGAAGGGAATGGCAATCCACTCCACTACTATTGCCTGGAGAATCCCATGGACAGAGAAGCCTGGTAGGCTACAGTCCACGGGGTCTCAAAGAGTCGGACACGACTGAGCTACTTCACAGCGACGACGTGGTGGGAAAGGATGCGTGACTTCTATTTGGTCTGCCAGCTTGGCAAAAGTGAACCTTGAAAGTTTCTTTTGTGTATATGTACCATAACTTCTTTATCCATTCATCTGTCGATAGACATCTAGGTTGCTTCCATGTTTTAGTTACGGGAATTTGCTGTATGTTTCAGGGAACTCAAACAGGGGCTATGTATCAACCTAGAGAGTTGGGGTGGGGAGGGAGATGGGAGCGAGGTTCAAGACGGAGGGGACAAATGTACATGTATGGCTGATTCATGTTGAGGTTTGATAGAAAACAACAAAATTCTGTAAAGCAATTATCCTTCAATTAAAAAATAAATAATTTTTTTTTAAGTTTCTTTTGTGGCTGAGTTAACCTGAGTTAACTCCTGCCGAGTATTCCCAGCAGGAATACACTGGGAAACACAGCAACGCTGTCCAGTCCCACAGGAGTTCAAGTTAGAGGTCAAAGTCAACTCAGTCATTTTTAATGAGGAAGATGACTGCCAGGATCATGTTGACAGGAAATATCAACACATTTTTCCCTCCTACTAGTGAAACCTGCTTTGGAAACCAAATACCAATTCCTTGCATCTCAATAGAGGTTTTTAGAGGTAACAAGTCACTTTTAAATTCCTGTTCTCAGCTGATCCACCAGTGTCAACAGAACAAGTATGACCATCCCCCTCCTCATTCCATAGCAGGAAAGCGGGTTGTTGGCAGGCTCCCTGAGGGGAGTGGTCCTGCACATCTTCCTTAAGACCACCCACTGGTAGTGCTCTGGGGGAGGGACACACAAGAACAGGGAACCTTATGTGTATTGTGGAATTTTTTGTAATTTATTATAGCTGTTCCTCCAGTGTCTTCACTTTCCCTTGTGATGAGCTGTAAAATAATTTGTGAAACAAAAAGGAAAGAGAGTGAATGGGTAAGGCAGGCACTGCTGACATTGACAGCAGGACAAACATTTTGCGAAATAATAGGAAATAAATATCCATTGGCTTCTGCTCTTAATTCCTGCCACAGAGCTCCTAAATTGCTTGTAAGTTCCTTGTGATAAGAGTGCCTTTTGTCCTAATGAGGTGACTTTGGATAGATTCCTGAATTGGGGCTGGTCACCAGAAAGACCAAGCCATGATCAGAAACTTGGGACTTTCAGGTTCAATTCCCACTTTGGGGAGAGGGGCTGGCAATTGAGTTAATAAATAATCAAACCCTCATTTAAAAAAAAAATCCCTAAAAGTGCAGGGTTCAGAGAAATTTCCTGGTTGGTGAACAGGTCTACAGGCTGGGAGGTTGATGCTCTCCAACTCTATAGGACAGAAGCTCCTTTGCTCGGGACTCTACCAGATCCCACCCTCTGTGTCTCTTCTCTCCTATTCATTTGTATCCATTAAAATATCCTCTGTAATAAATCAGCAATAGTAAGTCCACTGTTTTCCTGAGTTCCATGAGCTGCTTTAGCAAATTACTTAACCCATGGAGAAGGTGGTGGGAACCTCTAATTTTAGCCAAGAAGGACGTAAGTGGTACCAACCTGGGGACTCACTGCTTGTGACCAGCATCTGATCTGGAGTAGGGGGCAACCTGGTGGGGTCTGTGATAAATCCATTTAGTGTCAGAAATGAATTGAATTATAAACCATCCAGCTGGTGTGGGAGAATTGTGGGTGTGGGAACAAATCCACTCATCCCGCATCAGGAATATTGTAAGAGTGTGAATCAAGGAAAACTGTGTGTTTTTCAGAGACACCTTTGTGCACTTTTTTCACAAATCAAAGAGTTCATTTAGAAGCAAGATCCCAAACTTGGTTTCAGGTTTTAAAATTGGCTAACTTTTATAAACCACCTGGGGGTAAGAGTAGGGTAGGTGCCTGCATACGTGCTCAGTTGTGTCTGACTCTTTGTGATGCTTTGGAATATAGCCCACCAGGCTCCTTTGGTCTATAGGGTTTTTTCAGGCAAGAATATTGGAGTGAGTTTCCATTTCCTCCTGGGGGATCTTCCTGACCCAAGGTTGGAAACTGTATCTCCTGCATTGCAGGTGGATTTTTTACTACTGAGCCATCAGGGAAGCCCATTGGTAGGTGAGGACCCAGGAAACATGCCAAGTGTCAAGCTCAGAGAAAATTTTGCTAAATGAAGGATATATTTGATCCTAGTTTGTTTTTAATATTGATCTGTATAAATATTATAGAACTTCCCAGGTGGTTCTAGTGGTAACGAACTTACCTGCCAATGCAGGAGACATAAGATACCAGGTTCGATCAATCCCTGGGTAGACAAATATTCTCATAGGTAATTGGTCTCCATTAAGAGTATCTTCCTTTTTCATATATATTTTTAAAATCAAGGTATAATTGATGCACAACATATTAGTTTCAGGTGTACAACATGATGATTTGATATTTGTATATATTGTGAAATTATCACCACACTAAGTCTAGTTATACTTCACCATCCACAGTTACAAACTTTTTTTTCTTGTGATAAAAACTTTTAAGAATTATTCTCCCAGCAACCTGTAAATACACAACACAGAACTATTAACCACAGTCAATATGGTGTCCATCTCCATGACTTATTTTTTTATAACTAGAAATTTGTACCTTTTGACATCTTTACTCATTTCAGCCCTTCCTCCCTCCCTGCCTCCGGCAACTACCGATTTGTTTTCTGTATCCATGAGCTCAGTTTCTTTGTTTTTGTATTTCACATATGAGTGAGCTTATATGGTATTTGTCTGTCTCTATCTGACTTATTTCACTTAGTGTAATACTGTGAAAGTCCATCCATGTTGTGAAATAATGGCAATATTTCAATCTTTTTTATGGCCGAATATATTCCATTGTGTGTGTGTATATGTATCATATTTCCTGTGTTCATTCATCCAAAGGTGGTCACATAAGGTCTTTACATGTCTTGGTTATTGTAAGTAAAACTGCAATGAATGTGGGGGCACCTAAATATTTTTGAATTAGTGTTTTTGTTTTCTTTGAATAAATATCCAGATATGAATCGCTGGCTTATATGGTAGTTCTATTTTTAATTTTTGAGGAAACTCCATGCTGTTTTCCCTGATGGTTGCACCAATTTACAACAGTGTATGAGAGTTCCTTTCTCATCACATTCTGCTAACATTTGCTATTTATTTATTTATTTATTTTTTTTGTGATAGTCATTTTAACAGGTGTGAGGTGATATTCCACAGTGGTTGTTGATTTGCATTTCCTTGATGATTAGTGATGTTGAGCATCTTTTCATGTACATGTTGGCCATTTGGATGTTCTCTTTAAAAACAAATGTCTATTCAGATTTTCTGCCCATTTTTCAATTAAACTTTTTTCAAAATGAGTTGTAAGAGTTCATTATATCTTTAAGATATTAGCCCTTTATTAGATATAGGATTTGTAAATATTTTCCCATCCACTCCCCCAAATTTTCATTTTGTTGATGGTTTTAAATCACATTTTTAAAAATAAAATTCATTACATAAGTTGCCTTTATAATTATTATTGTTTTGCCAAATTTAGAGGCTAAAAATTTGCAGGCCTCCTCTATTCTATTTATTCCTGGTAGTATATAAATGTATCCAATTAAATACAAAGGAGCTTCATCAAAAGGCTCTTCCTACAAGTCAAGATGTTTCAAAACTCATAAATTTTCAAAATTAAATCCAGGACATAACTGGATTTCATTTTAATCTGTTCAATTCCTCCTCAGCTTTAATAGAGGAAAAGCCAGAAAATATGTTGTTTTCAACAAATACAATTCACTAAAATCTTCAAAAGTTGACATCTTTGGCACTCCATTTATTTTACTCTCTGATTAAAGATTTTTCAGCTGATCTTGGAAAATAAGTACAGCTGAGACTTATTGGACTGATTTACCAATAAAGTTCCAGAACATTGTAGGATACTAAGATTGATTTACAAATGTAGTTCTTCAATGTTTTAAGTCATTTCCCAAGTCTAAACCATAATGGGCAACTATATTATTTTTGCTAAGGCTGCCCTAGGAAAACACCTCCAACCAGGCAGTTTAAAAAATGGAAATTTATTTTCTTGCAATTCTGGAGGGTAGAAATTCAAGATCAAGGTGGGTTGATTTCTTCTCAGCCTCCTTTCCTTGACTTATAGACGGCCGTCTTCCTCTGTGCTCATACGGTCTTCTCTGTACATATCTATGACCAAATCTCCTCTTTTTATGCGAACACCAGCTATATTCTATCAGGGCTCACCTCAAGACCTCATTTAACCCTAATTGCCTCTTTAAAGGCCCTGTCTCCAAATAGCCACATTCTGAGGGGCTGGGGGTTAAAGCCTCAACATATGAATGGGGGTGGGGTGGGGCAGACAGTTCAGCCCATAAGAGCAGCAAAGAGAGGAAGCACACACTGCCAGGTCATGCTTTGTAGGACATCACCCACCAACCTCTTCTCTATTTCATTGAATATATTCTCCTTGTACCTCTACATACCTAGTCCCTGGTATGGCCTCTGACCCCTCCAAGGTATAAGTGGAAGCCACAGAAAAACAGGAGAAGCAGGAAAGGACTTGCTTGTTTTTGTTTAGTCACTAAATCCTGTCTGACTTTATGGTACCCCATGAAATGCAGCCCACCAGGTTCCTCTGTCCATGGGATTTCTCAGGCAAGAATACTGGAGTGGATTGCCATTTCCTTCTCAAGGGGATCAAACCCGATCCAGGGATCAAATCTGCATCTCTTGCACTGGCAGGTGGGTTCTTTACCACTGAGCCACCTGGGAAGTCCCTAAGGACTTGCTTGCTTGAACCAGGCTTTGACTCTTCTTTGGCAGATATTTAAAGCCAGTTATCTGGGCTCCATGGTGAATGAGCAAAGCTGATTCTTTTTCTTGAGGCACATCTCTGTGGCTGTTTCTCTTCACAGAATGCCCTTTCCCCAGATCTTGGTGGAGTTAAAGCTCCCTTCACTGAGGTCTATGCTCAGAGAGGCCCTGCTGACTGGGTTACCCAAAATATCCAGGTCCACCTGCCATCTCCCCTCTCTCTGCTTTCTCTTTTCCCAGCCCTCTCTCCACCCACAATCCTTTCACATGTCTACCTCTTTGTTGCCAGTCTTGTCTCTTTAGAATGGAAGCTCCTCAAGGCCAAAGTTTGTGACCATTTTCTTCACCATCTATCCTCAGTACCTAGTACTACATGCTTGGCTACAGTAGACGTTCAAGAAATGTTGGAGGGGCTGAGTGAGTGAATTCATGAGCAAATGAAGACCTCTATATATTATTGAGCAGAGAAGGCAATGGCACCCCACTCCAGTACTCTTGCCTGGAAAATCCCATGGACAGAGGAGCCTGATAGGCTGCAGTCCATGGGGTCACTAAGAGTCAGACATGACTTCACTTTCACTTTCATGCTTTGGAGAAGGAAATGGCAACCCACTCCAGTGTTCTTGCCTGGAGAATCCCAGGGAAGGGGGAGCCTGGTGGGCTGCCGTCTATGGGGTCGCATAGAGTCGGACACGACTGAAGCGACTTAGCAGCATATATTATTGAGAGGAGAGTTGGCATGTCGATATTGGGGAGCAATTTCTCTGACTCAACAGCTCTGGCATTGCTTGTGGCTTTGGCACACAGAGCGGCCAGCAGCTTGAGTGATGACAGTGGGGAACATGTGCTCTCAATAAACCACATGGCTCCTCTGTGTTGAGGACATATTATCTGGAGGAACCATCAGGGTGTGCTGAGGTTATCACAGGCCACCTTATCTAAAGAAAATATCTGAAGGAAGGATTCTGGAAAGTGGAAGGAAGTCCAAAAAACGGAGCCAAGACTTGGATGCTCCAAAGGGCTTTCATGACCTTAATGTATTTCCTTTCTGGGTAAGATATTCTCTAACCACCTTGCAGCGGCTGGTCAATAATTTCTGCTTGAAACGGAATCCATTATGAATATGTATGTAGAAAACATTACAACTTTTAAACCGAAATAGGAAAAAAACATCTGGATTACTTGGCAATATATATAGAAGTCTGGCCTGATGATGAACCCCAGGCTCTGTAATTTGGACTGTGTGAGGGGTGTGATTCGTCACAGTATCAATCCTCAGGGACAGAGTCAAAATCTGTATGAACGAGGAAGTCTAAGATCAGATAAGCAGCTGTAGATTTTCCTGGATGAGACCAGTCATCATCTCAGGTCTAAGGTAAACTTGAGCGCTTTTCTCCCCATGCTAATATATTGATTAAGTAGATGCCAGTGCAATCATTTGGAGCCCTGAGTGGTTGAGGCTCTTTGACTGACTACAAAGGGAGCTAGGATGGCAGAAGACAGCTGTTCAACTCCTCCAGACCTTGACAGTCAGAAAGCAAGGGCTTCCAACTACATATGCTGCAGTGGAGAAGCAGGAAAGGAAAGTTATTCCAGAGTTGGTTTTATTTTACCGTATTTTATTTTTGTAAATACTGTGGAAATGTGACATGCAGAAAAGCATGCAAATCTTAATTGTACGGCTGAATATATTTTCACATAGTGGATGCAAACACAAATCACATTGTGATCTGCAAACACAGCTTATGAAACTGCACACTGCACCAGAGACAGCCCCTCTTAGTGTCTCCCTCCTATCACTGTTCCCTGCCACAAGGGCAATCACCATGATGACTTCCAAGAGCATATGTGTCTTTGACCTGTTCTTTTTCTCCACATAATTGGAATTACACACGTATTTCCCTATGTGAGTAGCCTCCCTCACTCAACACCAAAACTGCAAAGTTCAACTACATTTTGCAACTAAACCTCATCCAGTCTCACTGTTTTCCACCACCGAAGACTACAGCAAGATTAATCCATCATCCCTCACATATGACCAGCTGGACTGCTCCAGTTTGTGACCACTGCAAACAGAGGCTCCATGAACATCCACAGTGTGTCTTTTGGTGAGCGTATGTGTGCAACTTAGTTGGGTATATACATAGGAGAAGAACTCCTCAGCCACAGGCTCTTCTCGAACAGCAGGCTTAAGTCCAAACTCCATAGCACAGACCCCAGTGTCCTACATTCCATGAACCTGTTGTCAATACCAGACCCATCTCTCGTATCCCACTCTGCAATACCTAAAGACTGATCTCAAAAGATATCCCATCTCCTATGCCAAGGCCATTCATTCCCTTGCCTGGAATGCCTTTTTACTTTCTTGCCTAACAAACTCCTTCTGATTCTTCAAAGTTCAGCTTAATTATTAGTGAGCCCTTCCCTGAGGGGCGCTCTTAAAGGGAAGATGGCTAGAGGATCCATTTATGGAAGAAATGACTTGAGGCCATGATTGCAGCTCTCTGATAAGCTCAGTGTGTGTGTGTGTGTGTGTGTGTGTGTGTGTGTGTGTGTTTTAAATTTTAAACTAATGCTTTAATTTTTAAACAAAATATTTGTTCATTAAAGAAAACTGAAACTAGACAGGAAAAATGTAGTACAGAATTAAAAAAAAGATACCCAACAGAAGTGCTGTTGCCATTACGGACTGCTTATGCACCATCATCCTCGTGCTAAAGTTCGTGATGCCCTAGTAATCTTCAACATTTCTCAACAGTATTACTGACTCTAGATAGTCATAATTTTCTGTGGCTACATAACATTTCTTGCGTGGACATATTATAACTTGCTAACTCTTCCCAGCTGGATTGGTCCAAATTTTGTTATTATATGCAGAGTACCTACAGACACAGTATTTTGTCATGACTTCTATTTATTTCCCTGTGAGAGATTCTTAGAAGTTGCTTATGCAGAACAGATAAGATTTGTAAGACTCTTTATACATATTATCAGATTGCTTTACAGAAATGTTAGACCACTATTCCCACCTGCAATATATTAGAGTTTGCTTCACAGCACCTTAGCCAGAATTATATATCTTTAAATTTTTTTTTCACTTATTCTATTGGGTTTTCTTTTTGTAGCTTGTTGTTATACTTTAACTTCTTTATTAGTTCAGTTGAACCTTTTCCTTCAAAAGTTTACTGGCTATTTGTGTCTCTTCTTCTAAGAGCTAAGTTAGAATCAACCTGACTCAAGGTACAGAACTGAACATCAGTGAAGATGTTCAATAGTAAGAAGATTCATTCACTTCACTCATTGATCAAATTGAGTTACTGTATAAACTCTTACATAAGACTATCCGTCACATTGTTTAACTTTTAAGAAAACATGTTAAAAAAGACATATGGAAGAACTTAATTCACTCAACACTAAATGATAGCCCATTATGTACCATTACAGTGTCAGAGATGGTAGACAAGATAACTTAAACATATTTTGCTCTCAAGATGCTTACAAGTTAAAGCAAAAAGAGTGTAAAACAGAAGTGTGGTAGAGAGCAGGAAATTCAGAGTTCACTGTGCACTCAGAGGACTGGATCCATCTCATTCCCATGAAGCAGAGACATCAGAAATAGGAAGAGATTTTGAGAGAAACTTAAGAGGGAAGGGGTTGCAAAGAGTCAGCCATGACTTAGCAACTGAACAACAATAGTAAGAGAAGGACTTTATAAGGCAGAAAGATAAAGCGCAACCTTGTCTAACAGGTACAAGTTATTAAGGGATCCTCCTCTACCCTATGGTCCTACAGGAATAGGTCATATGCTAGGAGAAGAAGGTGCATCAGGAGGTTTTAAGAGCCAGCAGTGGTTAGTCTGAGGCCAAAATATGAAGTTTATACGTACTGATAAGGAATTTGGACTTATCCTATTTTTTGGTATGGAGGCAACATTTCGAAACAAGAGACTACTATGATCATTCTTATTTTGCAGCTGAAGAACTGGATGTACAGAGAGGTTAAGTGATTGTTGTTAAGTTATAATGTTAGGAAGTGAAGGAATTTGAAACCATTTCATCTGACCCCTGAAATAGGGTTTGCTTTTGTTTTCCACAATGTTATATAATTCTTCCCATTATTCCACTCATCCTCACCGTATCCATAGAAAGTAGACCCTGGAGCTGTACTAGGTGCTAAGGACAGCAGGAGACAAGCCTGTTCTGTCTTCTGTGTGCCTCGCACCCCACACCTGACATTTCCCCCCAACCACATCACATACTCAGCAAGAGAGGAAAAGCCACCCATCAGCCTGGCAAAGACCAAGATATGGGAGATGATACAGTGGGTGCTGGGATCTCAGCATCCTTTGCTGCAGGCTCAGAAACAAAGAATATATTCATCAACAATAAGAATACTAATTATACTTCTATTTATCTTCTCACACATTAGTATGGCTCCAGATACCAAACGTTACAAAAATAATTTATCCAAATTGATTTATGAGCATTCCTAACCACATAATTAGCCTTTGCATATTTGGATGAAAGCGGGGAGAAATGCTTTTTTCCCTGGTCTTTAGGATAATCATTCTGTCCTTTATTAAGACCCATTGTTTGGGAAGTTTGAGCTGTAATCTAGAAAAGCAAACTGGTACACAGTTCAGTATAGTGTGTGGTGGTGGAGCGCATGTTTAGCAAATCCCTTTCCCTGACAGCAGCCATAAAAGCAAGTTTTCACTTCTATCTTATCGCTCCTCTTCACTTTGAATGAAAGTTTAAAAAAAAAAAAATGAAAATACCACCTATATTTTTAAGATCTATTGTTTCCTTCCAAGCACTTCAAAGTTCCTGGAGATATTCGGCAGGTCTGTTCAGTTCAGTTCAGTTCAGT
>NIZD01121188.1:0-13897 GCA_003182575.1 Pseudois nayaur | reverse complement strand
AGCCATACATGATTACTGGAAAACCCATAGCCTTGACTAGACGGTCCTTTTTTGGCAAAGTAATGTCTCTGCTTTTGAATATGCTATCTAGGTTGGTCATAACTTTCCTTTCAAGAAGTAAGCATCTTTTAATTTCATGGCTGCAATCACTATCTCCGGTGACTTTGGAGCCCCACCAAAAATAAAGTATGACACTGTTTCCACTGTTTCCCCATCTATTTCTCATGAAATGATGGGATCAGATGCAATGATCTTCATTTTCTGAATGTTGACCTTTAAGTCAACTTTTTCTGGTATGACCTAAATTCAATCCTTTATGATTATACAGTGGAAGTGAGAAATAGATTTAAGGGCCTAGATCTGATAAGTAGAGTGCATGATGAACTATGGATGAAGTTTGTGACATTATAAAGGAGACAGGAATCAAGAGCATCTTCATGGAAAAGAAACACAAAACAGCAAAATACTTGTCTTGGGAGGCCTTTGAAATAGCTGTGAAAAGAACAGAAGAGAAAAGAAGATAAGTGAAAAGGAAACAAGAAAAGGAATGATATAAGCATCTGACTACAGAGTTCTAAATATTAGCAAGGAGAGATAAGAAAGCCTTCCTCAGCCATTAATGCAAAGAAATAGAGGAACACAAAAGAATGGGAAAGACTAGAGACCCCTCAGGAAAATTAGAGATATCGAGGTAACATTTCATGCAAAGATGGGCTCGATAAAGGACAGAAATTGTACGGGCCTAAGAGACGCATAAGGTATTAAGAACAAGTGGCAAGAATACAAGGTAGAATTGTATAAAGAAGATCTTCCCATCCAGATATTCATGATAGAGTGATCGCTCACCCAGAGCCAGACATCCTGAAATATTACGTCAAGTGGGCCTTATAAGGTATCACTACAAACAAAGCTAATGGAGATGATGGAATTCTAGTTGAGCTATTTCAAATCCTGAAAAAAGATGCTGTGAAAGTGCTGCACTCATTATCCCAGCAAATTGGAAGACGTATCAGTGGTCACGGGACTGGAAAAGGTGACTTTTCATTCCAATTCCAAAGAAACACAATACCAAATAATGCTCAAACTACCACACAAATAAACTCATCTCACATTCTAGTAATGTTCAAAGTTCTCCAAATCAGGCTTCAGTAATACGTGAACTGTGAACTTCCAGATGTTCAAACTGGTTTTAGAAAAGGCAGAGAAAAAAGAAATCCAAATGCCAACAATCTTGGATCATTGAAAAAGCAAGACGGTTCCAGGAAAAAAAAAAAAAAACAAACAAAAAAAACATCTATTTCTGCTTTATTGACTATGCCAAAGCCTTTGACTTTGTGGATCACTATAAACTGTGGAAGAAGGAATGATGCTAAAGCTGAAACTCCAGTACTTTGGCCACCTCATGCGAAGAGTTGACTCATTGGAAAAGGCTATGATGCTGGGAGGGATTTGGGGGCAGGAGGAGAAGGGGATGACAGAGGATGAGACGGCTGGATGGCATCACCGACTCGATGGACGTGAGTCTGAGTGTACTCCGGGAGTTGGTGATGGACACGGAGACCTGGCGTGCTGCAATTCGTGGGGTTGAAAAGATTGGGACATGACTTAGCAACTGAACTGAACTGAACTAAGAGATAAAGATATACACAGTATACCTATATATGTCTATACATATATACATAATTTATATATATAAACCCTTCCTGATCTTGAAGTGTTTCAGTCATGTTTTTCAGATTTACAAATTGCTTTCAGTCTCCTGTCTCTTTGGGATTTGTGCTTAACCTGTATTAGGTATTTCACATTATTTTAGGTCCTCTGACTCTGATGCCAGGAGGGATTAAGGGCAGGAGGAGAAGGGGACGACAGAAGATGAGATGGCTGGATGGCATCACTGACTTGATGGACGTGAGTCAGAGTGAACTCCTAGAGTTGGTGATGGACTGGGAGGCCTGGCGTGCTGCGATTCATGGGGTTGCAGAGGGTCGGACACCACTGAGAGACTGAAATGGACAGAACTGAACTGATGTCTTGTGAGATAGAAGCCCGCAATGAACTTCTTTGAGAGTGTAAGAATCTTTCTAAGGGTAGTACGTTCTTCTGAGGTTGTATAGAATAGAGCACACTGTTAAGCAAGAAATTTTCCAGCTTTATCATTAAACATAGGATGCTGCAGTTCATCAAGTCATAAGCCATTGCATCCATCCATAAACCTGGGGGAATCCTTGATGAAATCAGGTTGCCCATTATCAAGTGCTTAGTTACTGCACCTGCCACCTGAAGAACTGACTTGAGACAGAAAGACTAGATACTAGCCCTAGTTAAGGTGCTTATCAAAGGAATTATTTCAAGGAGCCCAGATTCTTGCATCTTCCCATAGGCAGAATATATCTGAATCCATGCACTTGAGGTGTCCAGGTTTTCTTTCGATATCCATAGTATTTTGACATTCTCCATATCTGATCATTGTAGCAAAACTTCTGTAAAACCTGGATCCTCCTGTCCTTCTTCAGAGCAGTCTTTACACAATACATGAGAAGTTGCTCCTCATGATTAAATCCTCCTTAGAATGAAAGGCCTGATGAAGAAAATATAATTCTCCACTTTTGTACTATGCATTTTTCCCAGTCAGTAGCACACATTCTAGAATTGCTATATAAGGGATCCTTGTGCAGCACCTCAGTGTTAATCTATCTGTACTAATTCATACTTAGCATAGTTCTGAAAGTCAAAGGTCAGCTATTACTTATTAAAACTTGAGGTGATTCATGGTCTCATAAATTGGTGACCTTGCTTTATGGAAACATATAACCATATATGTTTACTTTACTTTTAGAAAACCATTCTTTACTTTTAGAAACAATAACAAATTAGTGAAGTGAAGGGACAGAGTGTAGATTCAGATTTTATTCTGGCTAACATAACTCTACATTTATGTTTGTCTTTTTTTTTTTTTTTTGCTTTTGCTTTGTCTGTACATACTAAAGCCATTCTGGGTACACATTTTAATTGACACGCACTGTGATGCTTTACTTATCAGTAGCACATGTTAGCCAAGGACTGATTTTTTTTTTCTTTACAATGTTGTGTTAGTGTCTGCTGCCCAGCAAATAAATCAGTTATTAGTAAATATACCTGAGCCTCTATTTGGGCAGTCCTCCCATCTCTCTCTTGGGCATCCTCTCCTACTCCAAAACAAAATCCACTGGAGCATCCATAGGAATAGCTAACTACTACATA
The DNA here is from genome assembly GCA_003182575.1 of Pseudois nayaur. Taxonomy (NCBI): domain Eukaryota; kingdom Metazoa; phylum Chordata; class Mammalia; order Artiodactyla; family Bovidae; genus Pseudois; species Pseudois nayaur. Next base: position 10,657 of record NIZD01121188.1, on the reverse strand, counting down.
CTTGGTGTGTTATATATGTCCTTCCTGCACTGTGTCCACAACTCTGTTTTCTATGACTGCATCTCTTCCTACACTCCAAATGGGTTATTCAGCACTTGTTTTCTGGATTCCATTTAAGTGCATTAATATGCACGCATATACATCTATGTTTTTATTTCGTTGCCACAAACCTCAATGGCTGTGTGTGGAATCAAGTTCCATGACCAGGAATCAAACCCCAGACCCCTGTATAAGGATCATGGTGTTTTACCCACTGGACCAAAATGGCAGTCCCTATTGTAGGTTTTTTGTTTTTTGTTTTTTGTTTTTTAATGATGGTCATTTGGAATGGTACGAGGCGGTATGTTGTTCTTGTTTTGATCTGTGTGCCTTTGATAAGTTGAGCCAGATTTTGCTACACTCAGGTTTTGGTGAGTTTCTATCACAAACCATTGTTCAATTCAGTTCAGTCGCTCAGTGGTGTCCCTGTCTCTTATACACATCTAGATGTGTATAAGAGACAGCAGCATGCCAGGCCTCCTTGTCCATCCCACAATCCCTCCCAGCATCAGTCTTTTCCAATGAGTCAACTCTTCACACCTGTCTCTTATACACATCTAGATGTGTATAAGAGACAGCAGCATGCCAGGCCTCCTTGTCCATCCCACAATCCCTCCCAGCATCAGTCTTTTCCAATGAGTCAACTCTTCACACGATGTGGCCAAAGTACTGGAGTTTCAGCTGTAGCATCATTCCTTCCAAAGGAATCCCAGGGCTGATCTTCAGAATGGACAGGTTGTATTTCCTTGCAGTCCAAGGGACCCAAAAGAGTTTTCTCCAACACCACAGTTCAAAAGCATTAATTCTTCAGCGCTCAGCCTTCTTCACAGTCTAACTCCTGTCTCTTATACACATCTAGATGTGTATAAGAGACAGCAGCATGCCAGGCCTCCTTGTCCATCCCACAATCCCTCCCAGCATCAGTCTTTTCCAATGAGTCAACTCTTCACACGATGTGGCCAAAGTACTGGAGTTTCAGCTGTAGCATCATTCCTTCCAAAGGAATCCCAGGGCTGATCTTCAGAATGGACAGGTTGTATTTCCTTGCAGTCCAAGGGACCCAAAAGAGTTTTCTCCAACACCACAGTTCAAAAGCATTAATTCTTCAGCGCTCAGCCTTCTTCACAGTCTAACTCCTGTCTCTTATACACATCTAGATGTGTATAAGAGACAGCAGCATGCCAGGCCTCCTTGTCCATCCCACAATCCCTCCCAGCATCAGTCTTTTCCAATGAGTCAACTCTTCACACGATGTGGCCAAAGTACTGGAGTTTCAGCTGTAGCATCATTCCTTCCAAAGGAATCCCAGGGCTGATCTTCAGAATGGACAGGTTGTATTTCCTTGCAGTCCAAGGGACCCAAAAGAGTTTTCTCCAACACCACAGTTCAAAAGCATTAATTCTTCAGCGCTCAGCCTTCTTCACAGTCTAACTCCTGTCTCTTATACACATCTAGATGTGTATAAGAGACAGCAGCATGCCAGGCCTCCTTGTCCATCCCACAATCCCTCCCAGCATCAGTCTTTTCCAATGAGTCAACTCTTCACACGATGTGGCCAAAGTACTGGAGTTTCAGCTGTAGCATCATTCCTTCCAAAGGAATCCCAGGGCTGATCTTCAGAATGGACAGGTTGTATTTCCTTGCAGTCCAAGGGACCCAAAAGAGTTTTCTCCAACACCACAGTTCAAAAGCATTAATTCTTCAGCGCTCAGCCTTCTTCACAGTCTAACTCCTGTCTCTTATACACATCTAGATGTGTATAAGAGACAGCAGCATGCCAGGCCTCCTTGTCCATCCCACAATCCCTCCCAGCATCAGTCTTTTCCAATGAGTCAACTCTTCACACGATGTGGCCAAAGTACTGGAGTTTCAGCTGTAGCATCATTCCTTCCAAAGGAATCCCAGGGCTGATCTTCAGAATGGACAGGTTGTATTTCCTTGCAGTCCAAGGGACCCAAAAGAGTTTTCTCCAACACCACAGTTCAAAAGCATTAATTCTTCAGCGCTCAGCCTTCTTCACAGTCTAACTCCTGTCTCTTATACACATCTAGATGTGTATAAGAGACAGCAGCATGCCAGGCCTCCTTGTCCATCCCACAATCCCTCCCAGCATCAGTCTTTTCCAATGAGTCAACTCTTCACACGATGTGGCCAAAGTACTGGAGTTTCAGCTGTAGCATCATTCCTTCCAAAGGAATCCCAGGGCTGATCTTCAGAATGGACAGGTTGTATTTCCTTGCAGTCCAAGGGACCCAAAAGAGTTTTCTCCAACACCACAGTTCAAAAGCATTAATTCTTCAGCGCTCAGCCTTCTTCACAGTCTAACTCCTGTCTCTTATACACATCTAGATGTGTATAAGAGACAGGATGTACTCTGCATAGAAGTGAAATAAGCAGGCTGACAATATACAGCCTTGATGTACTCTTTTGCCCATTTGGAACCAGTCTGTTGTTCCATGTCCAGTTCTAACTGTTGCTTCCTGACCTGCATACAAATTTCTCAAGAGGCAGGTTAGGTGGTCTGGTATTCCCATCTCTTTCAGAATTTTCCACAGTTTCTTGTGATCCACAGAGTCAAAGGCTTTGACATAGTCAATAAAGCAGAAATAGATCTTTTTCTGGAACTCTTTTGCTTTTTCCATGATCCAGCAGATGTTGGCAATTTGATCTCTGGTTCAAAAACACTTGTTGAATTACATCAAAAAATTTTCACCAACTATTGTGGTGATTATATGGTTTAATCCTTCACTATACATTGATATGCAGCTACTGAAGAAGGTGTCCATATCTGAAACAAACCCAACACCTAATAACGGTGTTCAATCCTTTTATCGTATTGGTGGATTATTTTTTTGCTCTTATGTTGCTAAGGATGTTTGCCTCTGTTCGTCTATGTGATATTGGACTCTAACTTTCTCTTTATGTGTTATCTTGGTGTTGGTATCTGGGTGATGGTGAACTTGTAGGATGAATTTTGGGTTTTTCTTATACTCTAGAATTTTGGAAGCATTTCAGAAGTGTGTGTGCTAGCAGTTTTCTTACTGGTTCATAAACTTTCCATGTGAAACCATCTGGCTTTAAGTTTGTCAACTGGAAAGTTTTCATCACAGTTTCAATATTAGTACTTGCAATTGCTCTTTTCATATTTTCTGTTTCTTCTTAGTTGAATTTCTGAGCATTTGTCCATGGATCAGATTCTAAGTTTTATTGACTTATATTTGTTTTCTGTAGTCCCTTACGATTCCTTGTTATTTCTCTGGTATAAGTTATATTGTCTTCCTTTGTCTTGTCAAATTTGACTGATTTGTTTGTCCTTTTTTTCTTGACAAGTCTGAATCATGATTTATCTATTTTGTTTCTCCGCTCCAAGAGACCCCTTTTACTGATACTGATTTTTGGAATTTTTTTTTTCATCATTTCCTTTCTTTAATTTCTTCTGAAAAAAGATGGGAATACCAGACCACCTGACCTGCCTCTTGAGAAACCTATATGCAGGTCAAGAAGCAACAGTTAGAACTGGATATGGAACAACAAACTGTTTCCAAATAGGAAAAGGAACACATGAAAGTTGTATATTGTTACCCTGCTTATTCAATTTATATGCAGAGTACATCATGAGAACCTCTGGGCTGGAGGAAACACAAACTGGAATCAAGATTTCCAGGAGAAATATCAGTAACCTCAGATATGCAGATGACACCACCCTTATGGCAAAAAGTGAAGAGGAACTAAAAAACCTCTTGATGAAAGTGAAAGAGGAGAGTGAAAATGGCTTAAAGCTCAACATTCAGAAAACGAAGATCATGGCATCTGGTCCCATCACTTCATGGAATTAGGTGGGAAACAATGAAAACAGTGTCAGACTTTATTTTGGGGGGTCTCTGAAATTACTGCAGATGGCACTTGCTGGCATGAAATTAAGAGATGCTTACTCCTTTGAAGGAAAGTTATGGCTAACCTAGATAGCATATTCAAAAGCAGAGACATTACTTTGCCAACAAAGTTCCATCTAGTAAAGGTTATGAGTTTTCTAGTGGTCATATATTGACGTGAGAGTTGGACTGTGAAGAAAGCTGGGCACGGAAAAACTTATGCTTTTGAACTATGGTGTTGTAGAAGACTCTTAAGAGACCCTTGGACTGCAAGGAGACCCAACCTGTCCATCCTAAAGGAGATCAGTCTTGGGTGTTCTTTGGCAGGACTGATGCTGAAGCTGAAATTCCAAAACTTTAGTCACCTTGTAGGAGATTTCTGGAGATTACCAGTGAAATGACATAAAACATGCAAGACATACAAAAGACAGACAGGACACCACTCTGGCCAGAGGAACAACCGGGCAAACTAATTGTCATTTATTATTATAAAGCCCTCCTTAGGGAGAATTCCAGACTGTAAGAATAAGCCCTGTCTCTTATACACATCTAGATGTGTATAAGAGACAGCTATTCATGGGGTTCTGTTTTTTGAATGCACTTTGAGTTATATTTACTTCGTGTTGTTTACTTCCTGTCTCTTATACACATCTAGATGTGTATAAGAGACAGCTATTCATGGGGTTCTGTTTTTTGAATGCACTTTGAGTTATATTTACTTCGTGTTGTTTACTTCCTGTCTCTTATACACATCTAGATGTGTATAAGAGACAGCTATTCATGGGGTTCTGTTTTTTGAATGCACTTTGAGTTATATTTACTTCGTGTTGTTTACTTCCTGTCTCTTATACACATCTAGATGTGTATAAGAGACAGCTATTCATGGGGTTCTGTTTTTTGAATGCACTTTGAGTTATATTTACTTCGTGTTGTTTACTTCCTGTCTCTTATACACATCTAGATGTGTATAAGAGACAGCTATTCATGGGGTTCTGTTTTTTGAATGCACTTTGAGTTATATTTACTTCGTGTTGTTTACTTCCTGTCTCTTATACACATCTAGATGTGTATAAGAGACAGCTATTCATGGGGTTCTGTTTTTTGAATGCACTTTGAGTTATATTTACTTCGTGTTGTTTACTTCCTGTCTCTTATACACATCTAGATGTGTATAAGAGACAGCTATTCATGGGGTTCTGTTTTTTGAATGCACTTTGAGTTATATTTACTTCGTGTTGTTTACTTCCTGTCTCTTATACACATCTAGATGTGTATAAGAGACAGCTATTCATGGGGTTCTGTTTTTTGAATGCACTTTGAGTTATATTTACTTCGTGTTGTTTACTTCCTGTCTCTTATACACATCTAGATGTGTATAAGAGACAGCTATTCATGGGGTTCTGTTTTTTGAATGCACTTTGAGTTATATTTACTTCGTGTTGTTTACTTCCTGTCTCTTATACACATCTAGATGTGTATAAGAGACAGCTATTCATGGGGTTCTGTTTTTTGAATGCACTTTGAGTTATATTTACTTCGTGTTGTTTACTTCCTGTCTCTTATACACATCTAGATGTGTATAAGAGACAGCTATTCATGGGGTTCTGTTTTTTGAATGCACTTTGAGTTATATTTACTTCGTGTTGTTTACTTCCTGTCTCTTATACACATCTAGATGTGTATAAGAGACAGCTATTCATGGGGTTCTGTTTTTTGAATGCACTTTGAGTTATATTTACTTCGTGTTGTTTACTTCCTGTCTCTTATACACATCTAGATGTGTATAAGAGACAGCTATTCATGGGGTTCTGTTTTTTGAATGCACTTTGAGTTATATTTACTTCGTGTTGTTTACTTCCTGTCTCTTATACACATCTAGATGTGTATAAGAGACAGGTTGGATGGCATCATCGACTTGATGGACATGAGTTTAGGTAAAGTTTGGGAGTTAGTGATGGCCAGGGAGTTCATGATGCCCAGGGAGGCCTGGTGTGCTGCAATTCATGGGGTTGCAAAGAGTCAGACACAACTGAGTGACTAAACTGACTGAAAATTTCTGCATATGGTGACTGAAGCCATGAAATGAAAAGATGTTTATTCCTTGGAAGAAATGTTATGACCAAACTAAACAGCATATTAAAAATCAGAAATGTTACTTTGCCAGCAAAGGTCTGTCTAGTCAAAGCCATGTTATGTTCCACTAATCATATATGGATGTGATAGTTAGACTACAAATAAAACTGAGCACCAAAGAATTTATACTTTTGAACTGTGGTGTTGAAGAAGACTCTTGAGAATCCCTTGAACTGCAAAGAAATATAACCAGTCTCTCCAAAAACATATCAGTTCTGAATATCCATTTGAACAACTGATGCTAAAGCTGAAACTTCAATAGTTTAGCCACCTAATGCTAAGAAATAACTCAATTTAAAAGGCTCTGGTGCTGGGAAAGGTTGCCAGTGGGAGGAGAATGGGAAGACAACGGATGAGATGGTTGGATGGCGTCACCAACTCAATGGATATGAGTTTGAATAAACTCTGGGTGTTGGCAAAGGACATGGAGGCCCAGCATGCTGCAGTCCATGGAGTCACAAAGAGTCGAAAAAGACTGAGTGAACTGATTGACTGAAGGAGAGCTGAGCTAATGATAGCTATCCTAAGGAAGGCTATACTAAGGAGAGCTATGAGGTATGAGTTTAGCAGTGCTAACCTAAGGAGAGCTATGGAAAGCTGAGCTAAGGAGAGTTAAGGTAAGGAGACTTCTACTAGGATGGCTACACTAAGGAGAGCTCAGGAGGGTTTATTAAAGGAGGTGAGGAGACATGCAGTTTGGTGGCTTTGCTGGCTCATTCTACTCTAATGTACAACCAAGCATGACAAAAACTCTAAGACAACAGTGAACTGAAGTGAAGTGAAGTGAAATCACTCACTCGTGTCCGACTCTCTGTGACACGTGGACTGTGGCCCACTAATCTCCTCTGTCCATGGGACTCTCCAGGCAAGAATACTGGAATGGGTTGTCATTTCCTTCTCCAGGGGATACTCCCAACCCAGGGATCGAACCCAGTTCTCTCATAATGCAGGCAGAAGCTTTAACCTCTGCACCACCAGGCTATCCTAAAAGAGGAGGGAATAAAAAGATCTTGCAGCATGGAGGCTTTTCTCTGTAACCTCAGCCTTCAAACTATTGCTGACGGACATCTGATATTCACAAGGTTGCTGGACTCAATACTACCCTTACCCTTAAACATGTCAGGGGTAACACCCACACAAAATATAGTAAAAGAAAAAAAAAAAAAAGAAAGAAAGAAAAGGCACACACTCAAGAAGTAAACAACACGAAGTAAATATAACTCAAAGTGCATTCAAAAAACAGAACCCCATGAATAGTGTTCAACTGCGTTTGTTATCAAAGATAAAAAATCCAAACTGACAGGAAACATCAACTCTGAGAAGTGGAAAAGGACACCACAGAAAATGGTCCAGACCAGAAATGGTATGTTAACGTTAGTATACAAACAAAAATGAAATAGACTTACCCTCCTAGTAAGAAAATTATGGTTATCAAATGGTGTTGGTAGGTGAGAGACTATAAGGTAAAGACTGGAATAATCTTGTTCCCACATATACCTATACAATTCATAATCCATATGAACCTCCCATTTCAGAGATATGTCCTCAACAGATTCTAAAAACATAGCAATGATAGTAACTGCAGCTGAGTACCTCTAGGTATTTGTGGAAGGGTCGGAGAAACTATTAACCTGCATTAATGGTGTAAACAGTCTTTAAAAAGAAATAAAAGTTTCACATAAAGAAAAATACCTCGAACGCTAAAGAGAAAAAAGCTTTTGGTAGCTTCCTCTTTCTCATTTTACCCTCATTTACAACCAGGCCTAGGATAACCTCAGAGGCTGCTGTTACAACAGGAGGGAATGAAGAAATGCTGCCGCCTTATGGACATTTTTTCTAACAGCAACCTTAAAATGCTTCCTGATGGCAACACTATTCAAAAGGGTGCTGAGCTGACACCAACCGATAAACAACTTTAACAAATTGCCAGGGCTCATGTGGGGGGAAAAAATAAACACAGAGGAAGCTAAGAGGAAGAGGATATGAACAGGTAAACACAATTCCGTGTTTCTTTAGAAAAGCAATGACAATTTTCACATAGGATGAATTCTAAGGGATACAAACATCTAAGCTGCAAGGCTGTTATCACCTCTACTTAACATTTAGAAAGACCGCTGTCAAAAGTTGGACGTGACATCAATGGTAGAGTAACATTAGTACAATGGACACTTTAGGATACTGATGGGATGAACCTGATAAGAGCATGACTTAGAAAAGTGCAGTCCCATGAGAGAAAAATTAATAAATAAACAAAGAGGTGGAGATAGTATGATAAATCAGGACCTCTCCTGGAATATTTCAGAAATGAACAGACTTTGATAAATGTGATATTGGTCTGGAATTAAATTTGAATTAGTGATTGAAATATGAAATTAAGCTGTCTTCAGAGATAGAGATAAATCCAGAGATTATCACACTGAGTGAAGGAGAGTCGATTCAAGAAACATTATGGGATGCAACGGACAGGTGGGATACAAAAACCCAGAGCAGTGAGCACCCATACAAAGGTGATGTGGACATACAACCTGGCCAGAAACTTATGGGTAGCAGAGGACCCTAGTGGTTGGAATGTATACATCTGGAGTTTGGCATTTGTGTCTTCCCACAGATACATATAAAATACAGAATTCATATAAAATACTGCAAAGAGTGGTAGATGAAATATGTTCTAATAACATGTAGGTGAACACAAGCACAGCTGGCTATATCAAGTACTCTCAGCATCACAGAAGTATCTTTACACACAAAATAAATACATCTTTGTCAATCAACTTAAACTGAATAGGAACATTTATTTAAAATAATCCAAGAGTGAGGAGACACATGGTTTGGCGGCATATTCCAGCTTGTCCTACCCTAATGTACAACCAGGCTTGACAAATGCTATCAGGCAATGCAGGTCATTCTAACAAAGGAGGAAATAAAGAAACCTTTCTGTGTGGAGGCTCTTCTTTGTAACTATAGTCATCAAACTGTGACTGATTGACATCTGATATTCATAATGCCGATGAATTCAGCATGACACATAGCCCTGAATGAGTCAGGGGTCACACACTCGAAATTAAATAAATAAATTCAGAGACACACAAAACAAAACCTGACACTCATAAATACAGATAAATACAACTCAAAGTGCTTTCAAACCTCCCCATCCCCCCCCCAAAAAAAAAAAAAACAACCCATGGATAGTACTAAACAGGGTTTTTCTGGGAGCTATGAAATCTAAAGTACTAAAAGACATTAACTCTAAGCATTGGAAAAGGCCACTGTGGAAAATGGTCCAGACCAGAAATGGTAGGTTAGCATTAGTCAGGGGGTCTTTTTATATTAGTGGGGGCATATCAGTGGAAGTAGCTAGTATAAGCATCACTGTCTACTTGCCTTTATAGGAAAAAAGAGAGACAGAAAGTATGACATGGTCTCTCCAATCCTAGGGTGAGTCAGAAATACACAGATTTTTGAAAACTATGCAAGACAGCATGCACTGAAGCAGCATTCCCAATGCCCAGAGATGAAAGTACAGAAAGTACAGAAAGTACTCAGTGATGGAGAGATTAATGGATCAGCAAATGTGATATGGGTTCATGATGGAATATGACTTAGGCACTGAAACAAAGAAATGCTGTCATTGTCAGAAGTACAGATAAGTGTGGTGATAGTGAAGAAGGGCAGATTAAAGACAAGTCATGATTTATCTTTTAAATGGAACTGATAATATTGACAGCAGTGAGTGCCCTGAGTAAGATAAAATTGACACCTACTGCTAGGAACTCCCTGATAGCACAGGGGATGGGTGAGAGGAAGGCTTACAGTGGAAGGCTGAAATTCAGGGATTCCCACAAATACCTGTCAAATACATAACCCACCAGGACCAACTTAGCAAGAGTGACATACTACACACTTTCTGAGAGCAGGTCGGAGGAAATAACCACTGCCAAATGCCTCTGTGTATCAATGTAAGGAAGCAATATTCGGTACTGGTTTGACAAAGGTAAATCTGTAGATCATCTGCGTTAAACAAGAAATACAAACTACAATAAAACTGAAAAGGAAGGAGACACAAGCTCCAGGAGTTAGTGACTGAGAAGGAAATAAGGCATGCTACAGTTGATGGGGTCCCAAAGAATCAGACACGACTGAGCAATTGAATGGAACTGACTGACATATACATATAAAATGCTAACACAGATGTAAAATGAACGTACTATCCCAACAGTGCTCTCCAAAACACTTTTCAATAATACATATGGGAAAATAACCACAGATGAATACCTCTATGTATGGTTAAAATGATACAAGAATATGTACAGCTACAATAAGGTCATTTGTGTCAACATGCATGGGCTGACATATGATCATACTAAATGAAGAGAGCCACACAGAGAAAGACAATTAACAAATGATATCATTTAAATGTGGGATATAAAGTATGACACAAATGAACATATGTATGAAAGAGAAGCACAGTCATGGACATAGAGAACAGACTTGAGGCTTCCAAGACGAGCAAATTGGCAGAGTAATGGAGTAAAGGAATGGGGTTAAGAGATATAAACTAGACGATATGGAATGGATTGACAAGCTCCTACCATAGAGAACAAATAAATATATTT